>BLKR01004172.1:0-117331 GCA_011170035.1 Teleogryllus occipitalis
GAGGGAGACACACACACACAGAGAGGGAGACACACACACACAGAGAGGGAGACACACACACACAGAGAGGGAGACACACACACACAGAGACACACACACAGAGAGACACACACACACAGAGACTCACACACACACACAACAGACACACACACAGAGACACACACACACAGAGACACACACACACACAGAGACACACACACACACAGAGACACACACACACACAGAGACACACACACACAGAGACACACACACACAGAGACACACACACACACAGAGACACACACACACAGAGACACACACACACACACACAGAGACACACACACACACAGAGACACACACACACACAGAGACACACACACACATAGAGACACACACACACAGAGACACACACACACAGAGACACACACACACAGAGACACACACACACAGAGACACACACACACACAGAGACACACACACACACAGAGACACACACACACAGAGACACACACACACACAGAGACACAGAGACACAGACACAGAGACAGACACAGACACAGAGACACAGACACAGAGACACAGAGACACAGACACAGAGACACAGATGGCAGTGATATTCCCCGCTGGAGGACGAGATCTGACGCCCACTACCGTCGGCTAGCGGGATTTCCCGTTAACCAGGATTCTCCCACCAGCGGGGCACCGCCCCCCCAGGGACAAGCTCTAAACTCCTGACCGGTCTCCCGGAATATGTGGGAGTGTAGTGCATGTTAGTATGTGTGTGTGTAATGGGTGAGGATATGGCAAGGAAGAGGAAGGTAAGATCGCGCGCGGTCCGTGGCCCGTTTGTTAGGGTACTGCTCCGGCATTCGCCTGGAGTTGATCAGAGAAACCACGGAAAATCATCAGAGTAGTCAGCCGCTAGAATTCTCCTTCAGAGCTCGACTGAATTCGACCTAGCTGAAAAGCTAGTGTCGATTATCCTGCTGCTGTCAGGACTAACCTAGGACCTCCCGGACAGAGGCGCTGCAGATACATCCGTTGATGCACTGAGCTATCGCTCCCTGTCGGTCATTTCGACAGTTCGTCCATCGGTCGGACGGTCTGTCCTTTGTCAATTCGTCGTTAGGTAGTTTTTTCGTGAGTTCTTCTGCCCGTCGGACTTCTCAGTTCGTCCGTTGGATTATTTTGTCAATTACTCCGTTCGTCGTTCCGTTGCTCGATTCATGTATATGTTTGTCCTTCCATCGTTTTGGCGGTTCTTTTGTCTGTTCGTCCTTCTGTCGGTGTGACAATTCTTTTGTGTATTCGCCCGTTATTGGGTCCTTTTGTCTGTCCGTTTGTATGTCTTCCCTTTTGTCGCGTGTTCTGTTCGTTTTCGTACGTCGATCGGTCAGTTCTCTTGTCGGGATCGCTAGTTTGTCGGTCGCTCTTTTAGTCTTTTCTTAGTTCCTGCGGTCCTTTGGTCGGTTCGTCCATCTGATGGCCGGTGCTTTTGCATGCATTTTCTAGTTCAGTGAAAGATTTGCAGAAAGTAGCTTAACCAAACCATTCTGTATTATTTATTATTATTTATTGTTATTATATTATTATTATTATTATTATTATTATTATTATTATTATTATTATTATTATTATTATTATGTGTATTTTACCACGTTTACTTAACCTTAACGCTTTTACATCTTCTGCCTGATACAGGGGTTGTGGTTCGCCGGAGTAAAGATCTCAGAATATCCACAGTTTCGTAAGTTCGCATCTCAACTCGGAAGCTTCTGATTTCAACCCACATTTTTGAATAACTGCGTACCTATTAGTCAGTCCCCACATCGTCTCTCCTCGAGTCTTATGAACGCTCAGTTCGTCTAGGCCTTGGAGTAGTGAACGGATTCGCGCAGATGGCACATTTCGAAATTAGAAAGCACCAATTCACATTTCGATGAAAGTATCTGCCAGACCACCAGCGACTACAATACTCAATTCAAAAAAATAATGCACCATTTTCAGCCAAAATAGTGAACTCACCTCGCACTTGAGTAGTATCTCAAGTCAATAATAAGCCTATGCGATTTGTTTTTTCCATTGCATTAATGGAGGGGCGTCCCCTCTAGCAAAAAAAAAAGCCTTCAATGAATAGTTCATTAATTCTTGCAATACTGTTACTTCAATTCTTCAATTCTAGTGGTAATTATTACTATTAGTTTGTAATTATTACGAAATATTTGAAAAATCTTACAAATAAAAATAAATGGATTAACAAATTTGCAAAATTTTAAAGATTAAAAAGCTGTACTTCATTAATTAAAAATCTCCAAACAGAATTATTGTCAATTTTCCGACGTACCCCGTGACTTAAAGGCATTTACTTTGGAAAGCTACCAACAGTCCGAAATGCATAACACCGGAAATGTAGCGAAATGACCTTTATTAATGATTTCTCGTAAGGTCATAGTAAAATGATTAAATACTGAAAATTTGTCTCTGTTTTGATAAAGAATACCTACAGAACCTCGCTTCGCCTAATTCCCAACATTGTCGTGTTTTCTGCATAAAATACAATTACAATGAAAATACCGAACTAATACGACTCTGAATAAATGTATGCTTGAAAGAGCAAGAATTTTAGAATTCAAAGTTCTGTACTTCCTTCAAATTGAGTGAAAACATGCGAACGCTGATTTTCAGACGCAGCTACTCCTCCCGAGTGTTTTTAATGATTTTTTAATGACACCTTTCAGGCTGCATTGATCAAAAACTTCCTGAAGAAAATGTTATAAATACACATTATTTATTGTGGCAACTAAGTAGCACATTACCAAGGGTCAAAATATTTACTCCCCTTATATTTGGCAATCTCGCACTCCACAATTCCAGACGTAGCAGCACACTATACGTTTTTTCGTTGTTGTTGGGATGGTACCTGAAACTAACTTATTCATGATTAGACTGAGCTATACTGAAACTTTTCTAAAATCAATACTATTTGTTTAAAATATATGTACAAAAATCTTACATCCCCGAATTCTCGATGTAGCTGAATTTTCTGCATTCAACACAAGTTACCACAAAAATAGTTACTACTCAATACTGAATAAATGTAGGGACAATTTATAATTTTAATTCTCCCAAATTATGTACTTCATATTGATAAAGAATATGTAACTGCCAAATTACTGTAATAGCCATGATTACTCATAATCTGAATGAAATATGAACAATCTGAAAAGTACCCAGCAAATATCCAGTACTGAATACATAGAGCTACTTGATGAAGTGTATTATTTTCTCAATGAAAAACAAAAAAACCTCTCAACCCTGAATTGCAGACATTTCCATGGTTGGTTGCACTTGATATGAAATGTGTAAGTACCTGAAAAATGCCGAACCAATGCACAATACTTAATAAATGTGAGTACAATACTGCAAAATTTTTAAGTTAAAAATTACGTAATTCCGCCACATTGTCAACTTCTAGACATTCCAGTTTTTTCTCACACTCGGCATTAAATATAGATTACTGAAAAATATTCATATAAATAAGTGCAGGGACACACAGCATTATTTTTATATTAATGAAAATCCCCCATCGCAGAATTCCCGACAAAGGTATCTTCTCTCGCACTTTGAATTAAATACAGTTCCCCTGAAGAATGCTGAAGGTCTGCTGAAGGAATGCTGAAGGGTCAAAATTCTGGGTCCCCTCAATTCAATCCCTATTGCCGAATTCCCAGCGGAGCTGCCCACGATGTGCGTGTTCAATGCGTTGCATTACATACAGGCTATCTGAAAAATGTACAAACAAACGTCACTGTTTAGATGTAGGGACAATATTTAATATTTTTAAAGAGTCTGCCGTACTTCCCTCATTTTTATTAAACATTCCTCATCGTAGAGTGCTTGATTAATAGAACGCCCGTTATGCGCGTTTTCAATGGATCTTTGATGTGGTGGTATATCTCGGTGTCTCAGGTCCCATGAAGCACAGCCTTCCTGAAAAATTCAAAATAGCAAATACATACTGTCTCATTGTGTATTAGCAACAATATTACGGTACCGAAATAAAATAAATTTTAATAAGTACACGCAAGAGTGAATGCGCATCATTGGCTCCCTTGGCCTGAACTTTTAATTCATCTGTGTATGGACCCATGTATCATGAAGTGCAAGCTGGAACTGCTTGAAAAACATCACAAAAACATTACTGTTGGATGGTAGTGTCTCAACTGTTCCTTTTCGCAAAGTCCAAATGCACTGTAGAATTGTATACGGCCTACATTAAGTATCACTAATTAATCTATGCCACTACCTACTGTAAGCGTTTTAAACCTCCTGATTTGAAGATCTCATGTTGTCTTAAGTGCAACGTAATGCTGTAGCCACATAACATTTCATGGCATTTTACACTATCACATAATTATAAAAATTGATCAGCGCCAAATTTGAAACGAACCACCCAAGCACCTCCAGCTTGTATAGGATACGTTCCATTAAATGGAAATACTGAAAATACCAGACATTTGTGTCACTGTTTTGTAGTGATGTTTCAACAATTGAGTAATACGATTGAGTGCTCATTTAGCATTTAAGAAGCACATGGCACTTTTTTCTCAATCTGTGTCAATTGAAAACTTCAATAAAACACAGTGTACTTCACTGAATTATTAAACTTTTCACCTGTGTAGGCTTCAATAGTTCTTAATGGTAATTAACTGCTTTAAAAACTCAGACACCGTGACAAAATATTAACTGGAAGAAAAAAAAACGTTTTATGAGATTATTCTCTTATGCTCTACAAATTTTAAATATGTGCGGCAAATGTTAATAATAACATCGCAAAATATTTCATCGCTTCACCGCTATTTATAGACGCGCCTCAATTGACGAGCAAGAAGATCCATTCGCAATAGCATGTACGTGGCTGTTTAAAATTCAACACAGTTTGCTCTATAATTTATGAAACATCTTATGCTGTAGTTTTATTTATACTAAAGGTCATTTTATACAATTCTGAAGAATAAATTATGATGCACGATACTTGTATCAATAATAAACCTTTAAGCACTGCGTCACCCTTACTCAAACATTCGTACATTACATTCGTAACATTAGCAGCTGTTTTATTTCGAATTATTTTTACCACTAATTCATGGAATTTTAATTTCATACATCCTTACAATATACATTAGTAGAAATAGTAAGCACATGTTAAGAACAACGCAACGTCTCATTATGAGAGATTGATGTCTCCATGACGCTCAATGTGTCCATCTATTCATATCAACCGTTGAGACTATCGTACGCTCACAGAATATACCAATTTTACTCTCATGGTAGATCTCCAAATACAAATGAAGCGCGCGCCTTATACCAACATCAATGGGAAGTGTCTTAGCACTATACGTTGTAGACGCCCAGATGCCCAGGAGAGCATTTTTGTAGTTGCACATACTTATATTGACAGGGCAATATCCATACGTCTACATAATACACCACATGAAATAGAAGCTCCTTCAAAACGTACAAAAGTACCTTCTTTCACACACTTTTGGAATTTCGAAAGTGCTTTATGTACTTATAACTAGAGACTGAAAAAATCTGTAGTATGAAACGACAAAATATGCACATAAATATATACTGAAAACAGTAAGATGTAATAAATATGTAAAATCGGATAAAATATGTAATATTAAAATTAAATTATAAAATACATTTACAAAACACGAAATTACATTTATAAAAAGTCCTAAACAAATATTAAAAATAATACAAACTTCTTAAAAATAATTTGGAGAGCATAAATTAATGCACACTTTGCACCATACAACTTCCAATCGGTAGAAAAAGCTTCATCTATTGCTATTCAAGACTGTAGTTTTGCGGCCAGACTAGACTCAATAGAAGACATCATACAAGCTAGTAGTATCTATGACCACCAAACATCTCTGCAAAGTGCAGCACTCTCATTGAATGTTAAACGTCAGCGATCGCCAATGTTTCTCCAAAATTAAGGTTAAAAGTCACGAACCGCGGTGTGAATGATACTTTTCACTTCTGAAGATGAGTCGGGTCAGTTCTTGACGCGCACTTTCCGCCCCTGAGATAAATGAAGCAGACGCACGGGACTGTGAGAACATCACGTATCTTCACATTGGGTACCAGGAGGAGACGGCACGCAGTAATGTAGGGGGAAAAAGCTGATTAAAAAAAAATCATAAAAAATACGTAATAACATTGAAGAAAATTAATATAATAAAAAATACTTTGTAAAAATACCAAAATATGTAATATAGAACCAAATATGTAAAAATATGTAACGAAAAAATTTAATATTGTGTTAGGACTGGGCCAATTCGACCAGTTTACAAATCTGAGAACGGCAAGTAGAAAGACAAAAAGTATGTAATTACATAAAAATCCTGTCTAGTTATAACTGGAGACCGAGAAAATATTTAGTATGAAACGTCAAAATATGTACATAAATATTTAATGAAAACATTAAAAATATGTAATAAACATGTAAAGTCGGATATAATATGTAATATTAAAATACTCTAATTATAAACACATTTACATAATACGAACCTACTTTTATAAGAAAAATCCTATACAATTTTTAAAATTCATTTGGAAAGAACAAATGATGCATACTTGCACCATACAACTTTCCTATCGGAAGTAAAATTTTCACAAATTGTTATCCAGGAATGTAGTTTAGAAGCCAGACAAGACGCAATAGAAGCCATCGTACAAACTGGCGATATCTACGACCAGCAAACCATCACTACAGCATGGAATATTCTCATCGAAGTGTTACACGACGGCGATCGCCAAAGTTTCTTGTAAATTAAGGTTAAAAGTCGCCAAACATGGCGTCAATGATACGTTTCACACCTAAAGATGAAAATGATTTGTCGCTCACGCACACTTCCTGCCCTGAGATAACTGAAGCAAGCGCGCCAACTGAGGATATCCGACCACGTCTTCACGTAGCGTATGTACCTCGAGTAGAGTACGCAGTAGCATCCTATAATAATGTAGGAAAAATTGCTGAATTTTTTGAAAATACTTCTTTTCATAAAATTGTGAGAAAATTGAAGAACATTCATGGAATAAAAAAATCTTGAGAAAATAGCGAAATATGTAAAATATGTAATATAGTACCAAATCCGTAAAATTATGTAACGAAAAAATTGGATATTGCGTTAGGAGGGCGACAATTCGACAAGATTAAAATTTTAAGAGCGATAAGTAGAAAGACAAAAAATATATAATTTCATAAAAATCCTGTCTACTTATAACCACAAAATCTAACTACTGTTCTTCATGGAAATCAATGATCAAATTCCGTAATTCTAATGAGTGGTAGTTCATAAATTGTCGTATAGAAGCTGCCTCGATAAACCAGGAAATTTACGTGTTATTTAACTACTGTGGTCATATTTTACACTACGTCATTGTTTACTTCACATAAATACGAAAGTCAATGGTTCTTTGATGGCGTACGTTGAAATCTGTTCTAATACTTAACAAGGTTTCGAGAATAGAGTCAGAAAACAATATAAAATCACGTACCTCTTAAAACAATATTTTCATCATTTATAACTATCATAAGCGTGACTATATTTCTTCAAATCTTAAGAACTAAAAGCAAAGTGCACTTAATTCAAAAATAGTAAATCTTAACGCAACATTGATTTATGATGCACAATTTCTCAGTACCTATGAACTGTTTCAATGTTCCGCAAAACCACGAACTCAAGATCAACAGCAACTTCCTTAGGAGTACAAAATATTTCATCACGTTTTAACCAGCAGAGTATTCTTTCTTCAAACAGGTTTCTCAAGAATCTAATCCGTAGGTGATTAACAGAAATAATGAAACAAAGTTTCTTAGTATAACGTAAAAACCCATGCTGAAATACATTGTTTTGTTCAACACTATCTGCATATTGTTCCATGCCATAGAAGCCGATGAGAGTCCATGAGATCACACAATCTTAAGTGCATCAGCGTCAAAATATACCAAACATTTTCATCTTTTTAACCTAGAACGCCTGTTTTACTAAATATTAATCAAAAATATTCAAGGCCCGTAATTCGTCCGTTAATGGAACAACTTTGTGCGATGCAGTTGAAGTGTTCAAATACTTTTCAATATGAAAAGGTTGCACAAGACGCTGCCTCGACGTACATAAAACTCATTCGCACAATATATATTTGTTGGTAACTTATCTTTGGAACTAAATGCCTTTTGTACTTATTACTTCCATTAATACACTTCTCAACCCAAAATAGCGCAGTTTGATTCTAATGTTCAAATACCTACTTTACGTCAAGCTGTAGGTATCGTAAAATAAGAGAACCAACAGGATCTAAATAGCGACTCCAAAACACACCAAATACATATTCACCACAGTATTTAACCTATTACATCTACGTCGTTTCTTCCCAGTTAGAAAAACTAGAAGCTTAGTGTACGTAATACATACGCAGAACAGATTAAGCGTTTACTACAAAATCAAGCATTACGCGATTTAGACGTCCATACATTATCAACTAACAGAACCGAGTTGCCGGCTTCATAAACCTAAACCAACAATCGGAACAGCAAGAAGAATATCAATAATAACAATAACATTACTTTATTTGGAACAGCCCACAGCCCAAAGTATTGTAGAGCTGAGTAGGTCAAGTATTTTGAATGCCAATCGGTCCAGGTTACTTTTCCCAGCAGTTTCTCTGTAGCTGAGGTTTTCGTCGTTGATAAAATTCATGTTCAAATCTTCACGAATATTTACGTTGAGTAACAGAACCCATCTAGAGATAAATGTCAGAACTGGATAAATCTGTTCTTTCAAACACCCGCTGAATGTTCTAAGCTAGCATACAAAATGCTTATCGCCACGTGATGACGTGATGGCGTCTTCGGAAATACTGGATATGTCCGCTTAGGTTCTCGCCTGCTGAACAAGAAGCCCAGAATGCTATGCGCGCGATGCTGGAAAGGCAGCAAGTGGCCGAGCAGCGTTGTGCTTCTTCGGTTTCGGTTGCGGTTGCGTCTTAATAACCCGGAGAGGGGCGAACACGAGGCGAAGTAGAAGCGAGCAAAGTAATCGATGGGCAAGTAGTCTGAAATAACGAGACAGAATTACTACACCCTTTTGAATTTAAAGCAAATGCCCCGCGCGAACCGGTAAAGTGATGTTACTGACCTTTTTTGTTCCGAGGTTTACATTAGTTCCCCGAAATTATTCGGGTTGTCAATGCCACTTTGGATTATAAGCACTGACGTTTTCGAGCGTTTACGTTCTTGTTGGTTTTCCGAATGTTGACACAAATTAAGGCGACTAACCTTCTCGTGGTGCTGGAGGTCGGCAGCGAATGAGGCGTTCTCTTGTCTCCCTGCGAGCAGTAGTGCGTGACAAGAGCAAGGACTGCTGCTCTGGCTAATCCACCATTCAAGTCAAATCCATGGTTGAACTTCTACATGGCAGATCTGATGTTGGCTACGCCATTGAAAGTTGTAAATCGGTTGAATACAAGCTTCGGTAGAAACTACATAATCTTCCGTTTTCCAGGTCTCATATGCAAAAAAATAGCTAAATGAAAAAAACATTTTCATTATTGAAAATTTGTACTTTCATAATCATCCAAAACTTTAAATTCCAGAATCTTCATGTTTAAGCATATTATATTGAGTTAATTTTATGTGAATATCAATAAAATATATCCGTACTTTATTACCAACCTGGTTGCAGAGGCTCACATCTTACCTGAAGTTTGAGAAGGATCCATCTCAAATTAATCTCCTTACCAGCGGCGACAAAATCCTGAAACAACCTTCGTTGTGAGAACCTGTTTTAATTCTTACTTTAAAATAAAAATCTTTACAATAACTTCTGAAATGTGGCATGAAAACCCACAATAACGCATTGCGAGCAGTATATGCTCAGCGTTAATTACTTCAAATGCATCAGTAACTTTTTTTAAACCATTTTGAACTGGCGAAAGTTTCAATTCTTTGCTGAAATCAGAACATTCGGTAAAATATATTTAATCGCCCACAGGATATTGGGCAATCTTCTGTAATCCACAAAAAGAAGTTTTAATTATAAGTTCCATAAATAAAGAGGTTTTCCCAGTTGTTAAATTGTAAGGCATTGACCTCGGTTACTTCCTAACTTTATGAGACAGATCACTGCACGTTTACCATCACCGAAATGTTCACGCCTGCGATACAAGAGACTCCTTGAGTAAATCTTGCATTCAAGTAATAAATTTCATATCGCGTGGCCTGTGAATGCTGCGAAGGGCAAAGAAATTTTAAAACAAATTGGAAGATCTCCGAGAAGGTGTGCTGCTATTGCTACTTTCAGCGCCGCGTCCGACAACCAGTCAAAAACAAGGTTGTCTACTCGTCAATAATGGCCAGCATATTTTCCCAGCCGCTAGAGGGCGCCAACAGTAAACTTAATATGATTCTATACCACAACGATAAAGGTATTTCGAACAATGGCGGTAAAATATATCGTATTAAAAATCACAGATTCAACATTTCAACTGCAGCTGCTTTCTACAAACTACTTGACAATCATTTTCATGTGTGCATCACAATATAAATGGTTATGGTGACTTTGCTTTACGTTTTTCTTTATAAACTATTATTTCAATCAGCAAAAAACTTACCGGTTTTGAAATACTCTTGAACTTCCACCATCCATGGTTTTTTGGGATTAATGTTAAATACTTAGCACTACAGACACTAATAGGCAAATATGGTTGACTGGAGCCGATATCAACGCTGTCGGTGATGGCAGAAGTATGAGCAATATACCTTCAAGGCAGGCTGTGAGAAAATGAGAAAAAGTTGATAGGAACCGCCGCAGAGTAGGGAAGCGCTGCTATAGGGATCACTTATTTGTAAGAACGAATTGGGCTTAAAATTAAAATTGGATTCATTAATGAATAACTTTTTCGATGCGTTGACCTCAATTCTATTCATTATGCTACTACCTGAATGGCATCCTAAATAGTGAACGTCATTTTCCTCAGTTATTCAATTGAAGCTGGCCAAGTCGTTGGGCGATGGGCATAAGCAGTAAGTTCAAACCACATAAGATGTCATTTTTTGAGATAGTACCCATTTTAGCACATATTTGGACCAGAAGGAACAATGAAATTTGAAAATCCAGAGTTCAACGAAAATCGAACACAAACCATTGTTTTAGTCCACTTTGCTGTATCCGACAAAAATTTTAATACAAAACTTTGTGTGTGTGTGTGTGTGTGGGGGGGGGCTGTGGCTCTGTCTGTGAGTGAATGAAGTGTTCTGTGTAGTGGACTTTAGAGAAATCTATTTTAGTATGAATCGGTTGTCTGATATATGAATCTTCTCAATACTCTATATTAGTAATTTGTTATATGCAAAACATTGTTTTAAAACAGACCTCAATTATAATATTGTTTCAATAGTAATTTATACTGTAAATTACAATTACTAGTTTACACAAATAAATTATAAAATTATAATGGGCAGCAGTGGATCCAGAAAGTATTTTGGGGGGAGGAAAGGAAATTTAATTCAAATCACCATAAATATTTTTGAAATAGGAATTTTTTAAATTGTTAGTTTGAAATAAAAATAAATAAGTATATTTGTAATTGCTTTAAATGTGATGAGTTGAATGGTAATTATATTTAATTGGGTAAAATTATAATAAGTGCTGGCTTTTAATGCATGGCTCCTGTTGCATACCCTTGTATCCACTGCTGATGAGGGTTTAGTGCCTAGGTCCTGTGGGAATGCCCCTGTTTTTGCAAAATGAATATTCAAATTTAAATACAAATTGAAGTTTGTTGCAATTATTACAAAGCGTATCAAATGTTCTATGATATTCATAGGCTTGCAGGGGGGGGGGCTTTGTTTATTTACTCGTATAATGTCATATTTATAAAGATTAATGGAAAAGGGAGCCCAGAAGTAGAGATTGCCGTTTGTTTCAGGATATGCACGCCTCAGATGATATTGATATAATTACCATCTTATTACAATACACAATTGGTTTGTAAACTCAGCTTTTGGCCTCATTTGATAATTTTCCTACCTTCTCATGTAATCAGATGTTTTATGATACTTATTTCATAAATAACTATTATATAATTTTATTACTGGCAGTAATAATCTTTTAAGCTCTTATCACAAGCTTTACATGATATTGAAGAATATAAATCAGTCTTTTAAATGTTATAGACTTGTTCATGAACAGTACAAGCTTCTACAACACAGTTAATTGTTACACAATGCTAATGAAATTGTAAGGTTGATTAATAGTTGTTCTGATAAAAAGAAAGACGAAAGAATATTTGACATATTTAAAACACTTGCTTAAATGTTATTGTATGATTAAAATGCCAGCTAAAAAAGTAATTTTGGTATTTGGGATTAAGAGTTTTAATACAGAGTTTATAACATCAATGGTTTGGCAACGAGGTACACAACATATATCATTATCATCAAAACGTCAAAATATTTAACAAAGTGATGTGAATAAAAGTTTGAAATATGATTTCAAAGGAAGCTATTACAAAACAACAATTAAAAGAGTAAGGAATTTGATTCTTGACTAGCAAATATTAACTGATTCTAAAACGGAAGAAGCAAAATCTATTCATGCTGCTGGGATTTAATTACAACAGTAACTGAATTATTTGAAAAGATCTGCTCCAGTGTGACTCGTCAATTAGTTCAAAGGCAGAACATAAAAATAGGATTGGGATATGTTTGAATAGGACAATATTTCACAGCAATTTACAATGCCGAAAAGAAAAACGCAGCAATGTAATAGTACGAACTGAAACATAATTTTTTGCACACCGTGACCCTGTCTATCTTCACTCTAAATCTTCCGCTCTTTGAATTATTTTAAAAAGCCAATTTGTTCATTAAGTTTCAGTTAATAAAAAAGTTGAAAATCTTATAGAATAAGTCAAAGGAACAATGAATCTACTGTGTTACTGACAGGTTTGTAAGGTTAACTAGTGGTGCTACCCAATGGCACAGACTTTCACGTAGTTAGTTTTCTAATTTTCTTTCTGAAAATGCAGAATTTTGAGCTCATTTTAACAGAAAATTGTTGAGTTTTTGAGGAACTCGATATGACATTATTTAAAGCACATGTACTCATAAATATGATAAAGTGAAGTAATCACCTCTAATGAACATATTACCGATGTGAGAGAAGTGAAAAATAGTACATTTTTGGAATTTTAGAAAAAACAAAAGAATAGAGCAATATGTTGTTAATGTCATTATATAGGGTACATTTGGCACTACTTCTATCAAAAATTAAAATAAAAAATTTGGAGTAATTTTTGCAAAAGTCTTGTTTTTGTTATTTTTTAAAATTGCAAATATTGCACGCACTATTGTACCAAAACTACTAAAAGTTTAAAAAAAATCTACATGACCTTAATGAAAGAACTATTTATGGACAACAAATTTCATTGGAAGGAAAAATCTCTGTCTTCAATTTTATAGTTGCGGGAAGACACCGAAAAAAATTCAAACTTTTGCAATTTTCAAAAATTTAGAATTAACCGTGAAAATCAGACCTATGCCACCTTCATAAGTATATTTTACTCTATTCTTACAATACATTTAAAGAAAAAATTTGGAGCCATTTTTGAGAACATTTTGAAAATGTCCAGGTGGCTTTATGTAAAGTACCCCTAAATTATAAAGAATGTTTTTCAAAATCTCAAAGCTTCTAACTAGAGCCAGATGGACAGGGATTTCTTTGATTTTGAAAAAATCCTATGCATGGTTTAGGCGCTAGTAGTGTTCATGGACGTTTTGAAAACAACATTTTTTCAGTATCAGGGGACCCCAAAACATGTATTTTCATTGAAATCTCAAAATTTATTTTCGGCAGCATTACATTCCTTTTTCTACACTATGTGTATTACTCCATATATACGTATGTATACGAGAAAGTAAAAAGTGAAGTAATTAATTACAAATTTGGGAATTTACTCAATGATATTCTTAAGAACAAATGTATGACTTGGTTACGTTGAAAACCAATTTTTGTCAATGAGAAGAATACACTAAAACTTTGAGAGAATTTCCATATTCAGAATAAAAGAAGAAAGCAGGTGTTCATTTTCCAAAGCAAGTATAGCTAAAATTCACTAGAGAATCAAGTAACTGTGGGAATGGAAAGAAAAACAATAAATTTTTGAAAGTACTGAAAAGAAAGAAGTCAGTTACAAAATAAATATAAGTAAGATAATTATTGTGATGATGTGCAGCACAATTTCTCTAAATATTAATACAGAAAGTATTCTTACAAATTTTGCAAGATTAGAGGAGATTTAGCAAACATACAGGTTCCAACATCTGATAATGCTGTTGACCTAGGTTTCAAATTCATTAATATGAACATAATTGACAATGATGATTCTATTAAACTGAAAATTATTCTTATTTTAATTAATAATGTATATTACAAATTGGAAATTGATTCAGGAACTAGGCACTTGCTTCAACTAGTAGTTTGTTTTTTCCCCCCCGTTGTTTTAAAGGTTCAAGAAAGGTTTATGGAAATCTACAATACTTGTGTTCACATGTTTAGATTCAGGTATGCAAGTAACTAAAAACAAACAGCTATTGAAAATTTGAATCAACCACCTACGCACTTTGTCCCAAAACAGACATGGCAGAACCTAGTCATGAGGTTTAAGTGGCTACCTCAAATAACAGATTATTAAGTATAACCCTTAACCAGGCAAAACTGGATTCATGTTTTAGAGAAATGTATCATTTTGATGAAACTGGGAAATGTTTTTTAGAATTGTTTACAATGAATTTGTTACTACATAGAGCAATTTTCGTCATCTCTTTCTGGCAGATCACATAAATGCTGCCCAACGAATGGAATACCTGGCACGAGATTTATATAAATTACCATGAAGAAAATTACTCTCAAAACAAATGCCTAACAAAATTGGCAAATAGTATTTAGCAGCATTATATCCAGCCATCCCCTAGAAGTGTGGTACCTCCACCACAATTTTTTAACAACCACACCAACCATCAGTGAGGTCAAACATGCTCTTCTATCTACAACATTAAATGTCTTAGACTGGAAAGACAGTACAAAGGGTTTGTGGACTAAACAAAAAGTAATGTCGTTAGTCTGCCAGTGGCACATCTGAGCATTATGAATCTCCAAACCTTGCAAAGTAGAATTTGTTTTGGAGATGACACATCAGAAACTTTGGGTGCATATTGTACAAATCATAAGGATTCAAAAGATCTTGTTCTTTAACCTGTTCACAGAAACATTGCAAATCTACCAGGGAAGGGCATACGTCAAAAAACACACACACACACGTGATATCAATAAGTGGCAGACCAATGACAAATTAAAGTCCGTGATAAACAATGAAAGAAAACCGGTCTGCCAGTGTTCCAACAGTCAATAGGGTTCTCAGACCAGGAAAAAAAAAAAGACAACCTGAGGAACTAAGTGTGTTCGAGAAGTACATCAAGACCAACTTACCTTTACCATAATTTTCTGACCACACCCCATATGAAAATTGTGGTTGCACAAATGTTGAGCACAAATATGTTCAGAATGTTATACTTTTGAGACAAAATTATTTCAATTCTCATGAATAATCTAAATTTTTCAATTAACAATCCAAAAATTATGAATGGTTATATATCGAATTACTAGTTAAAATATCTAAATTGATTTAAAATGTATAATTAAAGTTCAAATTTTGTCAACAATTTTTTCCTGCAAAAAGTAGAATGATTTAGTGGGGTGTCACCTTAGGAATATCTGCATCATAAAATACTAGATACCAAAAACAAAGATATTTTTCATTTAGTAAGTTATAGGTAAACTTACTAAATTGCGTTCATGTCCAAATCATTGTATAAATAAAGAAGAAAAGAAAGAGAAAGAAGTGATTGCAAATTTTGTTTACAACAAAATGTGTAGCACTTTCACATTTACTTCACACTCCTTAACTGAGTAACCAATTACTAATGTTTATCTTCTGCTTGTACCAGATTTTTTGTTTATTACTTTAATCTAAAATTATGTTTAGCAACTAATGAAAAATAAGTGCAATTCATGAAATAAAAATAATTTTTGTATCAAGAGATTTTCTTGCCTAACGTAAACAAAATTTTAAAACCATTTTCATTTAAATCTCTTCTATTGCATCGTCTCAACACTCTACATTATTGTTTTTCTCCTATCATGAAATTTTACTAAATAATACTAAAAATTTCCTAGTCATTAATGTTACCATCAAATATATACAAGATAGTAATTAATTTAACAACCATAAACGTATGATGAGAGTTAATATGTATAGCAGAATAATTAATTATGATTCATAGGAATACATTTTTAAATTCATCTATTAAGTTTTATCTGAATGTTACAGTATGACTATTTGTGCTAGTTTGACAGTTACAACCAACAAGGGAGGGGAGGGGGTATAATTCCTTCTGTACCATTGTTATTTAACTTTTACATTACAGATAAAATAGGGCAGTCTTAGGATTTGGACACCAGAGAAAACACACATGAAGTTTGTATCAATTTATTGTGTTGCACACAGTCCCTCACTTTCCCACACTCTTAAAATCGAGTCAAGACGATCCATCAGGCATGCTCTTTTGGAGAGTCCAAAGACACCATAGGTCATCTTCTATAAATAATAAAGCAATGGTAACAAAAAATATAGTTCTCACTTTGTATTAAATATCACTTCATAAAGTTATTGGTCACTGTTCACTCAAAATTTATGTATCTATGCCAAACTTGGAAATAGTTCAGAAAAACATTCATTCCACATATTGTTGAGATCTCCAGTTCCAGAAATTTCACTAAGAGGGGAATCAACAGATTCATAACCACAGTCTGATGGAGCATTTTCCATTTTCATTGAATAGTCCGAATTTTCATAAAATCCAGGTGATGATGGAACAGTTAAATGACTTCTTGGTGACAGCAAGTCATACATGGGTTCATCCTTGCAGGTCGCAGTCAGAGCTGAATCAGTCTCGCAAGTAACTACTTCTTGTACTGCTTCTTCAATGCATACATCATTTTCACTTGGAGTGACAATGATTGTTAGCGTCTGAGTGCCCTCGTCATATGTTCCATACACTGTTTCAGAAGCAGAGGACAAAGTATTTTGTGAAGTATTTTTTCTTTGTAACCTTGATAGGGAATTAGGACTCTCCAGCAAAGCAACTTGCACTGGTGTAGAGGGACATGTAGCAGTTTTCATTTCTTCCTCTTCTTTTATCGAATCTCTACAGGATTCCAATTCTTTTGATGACGGCCCCACCATTTCAATGTTTCCATTTCTTTTGCAATCTCCGGTAACCTGAAAGACAAATTATTGGATTTAAAAATTAAAATGCATACATTTTCATTAAGACATATCTATTTTCTAACATTTTCAGGTTCATTTTCAACAAAACATACCTTCGTCTTTCCTTCATCTGAGACAAGGTCAGCAGCACTTTCCTTAAGGAGGCTGTCTGCACTTTCTTTAAGGAGGCTGTCTGCCAACTCTTCGAGCTGGGAGAGGAAGTCTTCGCCATCAAGTTCATCCAGGAGGTCGGGTAGCGGTGGGAGACAGCCATCAGCAGCAACGTCAGCAGCGCCAGGCCCCGTGCCGGCTCCAAGCCCCGCCCCTGCTGCGGAGGGTTGAAAGCCCAGGACTCTGCAGGTCCAGTAGCTGCGGTAGACTCGCAGCCGACACGACGGGTCTGACTCAACTGCTCACGAAGCTGCTTATTCTCCTCAGCCAGCCGCTCAGACTCTTTCTCCAGCCTCAGACATCTGTCAGTCAGTATCTTGTTCTGTCAAAAGCACACACAACAATCTTACTTTTTCAGATTTAATGGTATGATTTTAGGAATAGTTTAAAAAGGAAAAATTTTAACCTGTAATTTTATTTTTAACATTCACTCAAAGCTTTTATCAAATTAACCAAATCTTTGACTCATCAAATTCAACTGAATTTTTCCATTTAACCATATGGTTAAAATGTGCTCACTGGCCTATAAATTTAACACTTAACTTTGGAAATATTTGAATAGTACTAACATGCCATACATAAATAATTGCATGTTGCAATACATGTTGTAGGTTTCAATAAACAACAATATGAAAGTGAAAGAAATAAATTGATTACTACTAATTACCTCATCTTTCAGCTCCTTTACTTCAATTTCCAAGTCATCCATTTTTGCTTTCTTTCTGTCTCTTGAACTTTGGGCAGCTATTCTATTTTTGAGTTTTCTTCAATGGGCAGAAATAAAATCCATTACTAATACTACCATTAACTCAACTGAAATTTGATTTTTAAAAACAACTCTGAATACGATAAAGGGTGAAATAGAAACATTACTTACTTCCTCTGAATTTTTTCCTCCAGGGACAAATGATCCAATCTTCTTTTTCTCGAAGGTGCTGGGGAAGGGGCTTCGATGCCCAACACCGACGAGGGCATTGGAGAACACGCAATTTTCTCCATTGTACTAACGCACTGAAATGACGCCCTTTTCATTGGACTGGGTTTACGGATATTGGTGTTTAGTAATGAGTTTCCTGGGGAAAGAGCAACTTCGAACGCAGGCTCTGCCGTAATGAACTTCGGTGTTGATATAATAATAGTTTTCGTCGCGCTCATTTTGATGTATTTTCAGAAACGGAAAATACTGACATACTTCACACCAACTTCATCTCCAGAAAACACAGCAAACCCTCCAAATCCGACGATAACTTTACAACAACTTCACATTCGCTGCCATCCTCCCAGAATATGCTTACGAACCTGCCAACATTGCACTCTCAGGATTGGATCTTTCCTCCGATGTGGTGCTTCGTCATTGGCCAACCTCTATCGACGTAAATCTCGGAGAAACGACGAGAAGGGGAAAGCGAGGGAGTTCAAGGATGTGTGGGATGCCGTCATGTGACACGAATTGCAAACCTGACGCAACACATGCGTTATGGAATAGAATATTGTTCTCTGAAGCTATTTATGAACATGTATTACTTCGTCGAATAAATCATTCAACCTCTTATTATATATTCCTTTTATTCATATTTTGTCCATATCGACCGATGTCAATTTCACAATACGGCTGATGCAATACAAGGCGAACTTCCTTCACATTCCTGTTCAATATCCACTTCCTTACTCTTGGATGTGAGTATGATTCACGTTTGATTACACCATTCAAACTAACGTTTCCGAACTAATCACTAGTCCAACATTTCAGTATCATGCGTTTAAATCTCGCTATTATTCTTTACGCGATTTATTACGTATCTCGATCGTAACTTCGTATTTCTTGTTCTGTCATTTAGTGTATTTTATGAATTAGGATGGTATTTGTATGATTGACTTTTAATTTTCTATAAGTGTCTGGACTAGGAGATATGTTGGCAGATTTCATGGAAAAAGAAGTGGTGCTACACAATGGCATAGACTTTCTCGTGCCAATTAGTTTTCTAAATTTCTTTGATCTGGGCCATAGCGTAAGTATACACGATGGTCTGGGCTAGCTTCTCGATCTTGCGCTATCCTCTTACCAGCTGTCATATATCACTGCCCAAAGAAATTTTCTCAATTTTTCGATATCTAAATGGTAGAACCAAAATATTTCTATACGCATATAATAGAAGAGAAAGACCTTCTTCCACATGGACATTTTCGCTAATAAATTTGGAGCCGTTTTTAAGAAAATGTCTTTTAAGCGTTACTGTAAACGCGAAATTTGAAGCTCTTTTTCACAGAAAACTTTTGAGTTTTCGAAAAACACCATTGGTAATTATTTGAAGCAATTCTATTCACAAATGCAATAAAGTGTTCAAATTGCTGGAAATGTGCATATTAATTGCGCGAGAGATATTTAAAAAATATACTTTTGTGTAAGTTTTGAAAAAACAAAAGAATAAATAAAAATGGTGTTTGTCATCTTACACAGTACATTTAGCACAACCCCTACAAAAAGTTGTTTTTTTTAAATCTGGAGCGGTTTTTGAGAAATTTTTGTTTTTAATGTTTATTAATATTGCATGTATTTCACTCAATATTGTGCAAAAATAACTTAAGTTTTGAAAAAACGGTACATCGACATTAGTGAGAGAACTAACTAGGGAGAACAAATGTCATTTGAAGAGAAAATTTCTATCTTCAATTTTGTAGTTGTAGGAAGACGCCGAAAAAATTTCAAACTTTTGCGATTATCAAAAAATCAGAGATGACAGTGAAAATTGGAGCCATGTCCCTTTTATAAGTGCTTTCACTTTACTCTTAGAAGAATTAAAAAAGCCATTTTCGAGAAAATTTTGAAAATGTCACGTGTAAAGTATCCCCAAAATTTAAACGTTTTTTTTCAAAATTACAGTGCTTCCAGTCCAGCCAGATCTACGGGGGAATATCCATTGTTGGAAAAAATCCTATGAATATTTTAGGCGCTAGTGTTGTTCACGGATGGACGGACGGGGAGAAATGTGAAAAACTTAAAACTCCAATACATACACTTTACTGATATTATCAATAACCTAATAATCTTTTCTGGTTCTTATTAAACAGGAAATACTGCCCTTCCCTTGTAAAAGTATCCTATATGAATCTGTAATTTTTGTGTAAAGAGACGTGTTTTCAATCAATATTTACCAAAATTTTCAGTTTATGATCATTCTACAAGTAACTAAAAATAATTAAGAATTTCTATTCGAATTTGACTTGGTATATGGATGAGAGGATTTTGTAGTAATTGTGGGATGTGGAAGGTAATAATAAAACACTACATCACTAATCAAAGGAAAGGAAGATGATGGGACAGACTGTGGCTATTACTGCTGCATTAGGGTAATATGTTCAAATTCCATGCAAGCTCTTGTAATTATTGCATGGAAAGTAAAGGCAAACAACCATGAATCTTCTATAGTCATAAAAATTGTACAGATACCACATCTGGAATGGGGGGATTGCACATTTATGACAACAAAGGATCCAAAAACCATTTTGGATTCTTTATCTTCTCTTACAAATTTTATTACTTGCAATATAGCATAAGCAACTGTAAGGAGTGAATGAAACACCTGCAATGAATAGATCACTAAGTATTTTACAATACATTATTTAATGTATGTAAAAGTAGTTCACCTGATACCTCAATGTTATAAGTACTTTACTTTTAACATAGGATACTATGATACTACTAACACATATGATACCCTCATTTCTCTTTAAGGGATCAATTTTTCCACAAGGTTCTAGGTTAATAATCCAGTTAACAAACAGAGGGAACTTCACATTTAAAATCTCTTTTGCTGAATTTCAACTTGTAATATACAGTCTGTTCAGAAGTTTGGAAGAATGAATCAAAAAATAAAAATCTTACCTGCAATTAATTGCCACACAATGAGCACTTATCTCTTGCATAGTGCAGACAATTATGGGCAATGTCATTATTCAATACATATCTTGCATCCAACAATCTTATGTTTGTAGAAAATCATAAAGCTATTTAATTACTATTCTTTCAATGTTTGGAAAGTGTCTATAACATTTGTTTCAGGTAATAATACACAAATATTCATCTCTGAAATCTCTCTCTAATCTTTTACACCAATTTACACTTATTATTGGTTTCTGTTACAGAAAATACAAGATATTTTACTTTTCAATAGTGGCCAAATTAACATGTTTGTGGTTTAAAATGTACATTCTTCTTCTTTCCAATAAACTGAAAACATTATGTAAACACAAATGTAAAATGTAATTTCACTTGCTGCACTCGAAGATGCATGCAACTGTACTCCTTCCCATTTTACTTTTTATAAAAATATTTATTCTTGGCACTCTGTTCTGTATGATTTAAAATGCAATGAGAGATAGCTCCACCAAGCCATTGATAAAACTATCCAAAGTCAGCAGTTTTGTGATCATACGGTGAAAATGAGGTGAAAACAGTAATTGGCACTTTTGCAAGCAGTTTTGGTGAAGTAGTAGTGAAAGTAAATTAATATTTTCCCCAGATTTTGTCATTAAAAGTGATCTTTATGAAAAAGTTGTAAAATACTTGGACGTGTCTTTCTTTTTATGCAGATTGGCTCACAAGACAAGTGTCATGACTTTATCCAAAGGCAGTAATTTGAAAACTATATACTATCAGAATCTTCGGAATGAAAAATAATGAAATGTTTTTGATAATATGAGAATGGTTTACTCTGCACCATTACACCACAGCACTGATTGAATAAAGACTCAGTTTGAATTGTGTGAAAAATGCAAAATTAAAAATTAAAAGTTTTATTTTTTTTGGTGACAAATTTTAAGAGGAATACCATTTAACCCAATTCTACATTGGATCAAATTTGTAGTAGGGAGAAAAAAAGAACTAATTAGTTTAAACAAAACAAGCATACATTTAATCATGATGGCACCTTTATCATTATAAACATCAGCTTATTCAAACAATTAGTATTTTAAAATACATAGTTGTAAGGATCCCCTGTACACTTGATATACTTTTCTCCTATTGCTTTACATTCTACACTTAACAGAATGTGGCCTAATCATAAGGTTTTAATTTGACATTTGAGTACTTGTTCATAACATGATACAAAATGAGTTGGGGATATTTCAATTATGTAACTATATAAGATCTATTGAACATTATCTCATAGGTACTAAGTTAGATAAATTTACTTTATTCAGTTAAGGATAAAATGCTTGGATGTGTAATTAGTAATAATAAGGAAAAAAGAGTGTAATACCCTCCAATACAGCAAACTACAACCATTAATGGTCACATCTTCTAATATGACAACCTCTCACCTCCAGTACAATAGCAGACAGAAAAATGTAAGAGAAGCAACTAACACCATACTAAACTAATGTAGTAAATTAGAATAGAAGTAAAATACATTCACTGCACAGAACTATTGTACAGATTAATACAGTCTTTACATGATCCACTAATTTATCCCTACACTCCATCTTGATATTCAAGATGGCATCTCCCATCAGATCAATAATTTTATTAAGAACTGCATAATTAGAATATGCATTAATAAATTAATAATTGACATAAAATAATTTTGTGCAAAATTACATCCAAATACATGGACCACATAAAGTATTAGCAGACACAATACACACAGTACAACAAGAGTGGAAGAGCAACAAGAAATGAGCAAGACAATAATTAGAGCACCATGTTACAATCCATGTTTTATAGAAAGCAGGAAAGCACATTGCATCTGTACCTCTGAGTGATGCTATCAAATTAACAATGAGCACAGAGCATACATACATCATTTCCCTGCTTGTCATCCACTTGTGATTATGTTGCCAAAATTTTACATCTTGAATCTGAAAACCACAATACCAATTCTAGAGAGTGCATATAATGCACATTTTCTTCCCACATTTGCTGCACTGAGGCAGTGTCAGAAAAATATATTATTAAAAATAAGGAAGAACAGAATTTCTATTTGAATATGACATTGGAAGACCTTGTAAATAGTAGCAGCATTCAGAGATCAGTTTCCAAATGGCAATAAAATTATAATTGAAATTAAGGTCAAAATAATTCAAGAACTACAAGATGTAGAAAACTGTGTACCAGTTACAACATTCTCTGTTCCAACTTCAAATACACCCTCTACAAATGACTTAAACTCTTAACTAAGAAATACAAAATAATAATTACAATATAAGAACAATAAACATCACACTTTTGTTAGCACTTCACTGAAACCATTGAATTTTGGAAATGGAGATGCAGTCTGTATTTTTGTGATATGATGTGTAATATTCTGATCATTAAAATTATCTCCAAATGAAGTTATTTTATTTCAGTAAAGACCACTATCAAATTCACATCGGTACTTAATGAACTTTTTCATTTTGCAAGTAATATAAGTCACAAAGCATCAATAGCCCCTTAATGCTTCTTTAAAAATAAACAAATGAAAGTAAAATTCACTTGTACATCTATACCAGCTAATAATAAAAAGATAAGCACTTCCACACAACAATATTTGTTAATTGGCAAATTATAGTTACAAATAATATGATAAAGTCCCTTTCAGCTTTTGTATTCACAAACCCAGATTAATGATAATCAGTGGTTCAATGTGCTTTTGAAAGTTCAACACAATTATTAAAAATTCTTGATGAAGCCATGTCTCAAGGACCGAATCACTATTTAGTTCCTTACCCAAAAAGCTTATCAAAACATGCATGGCAGTATGGTTTATCATTTTGTTCCTTGAAGGTTCCTTTATTCAGCTGCTTGAGGCAGAAGGCACACACAAAGTGCTCAGGGTGAAACTTTCTGAACATTGCTGTAATGCATCGACCTGCAAGGGTAGAAAGAAAATTTGTAATTACTGTGTGGTGAATATTTTATGCAATGAAAGGGAAAAACACTGTATACAACTCTACTTTGTTAAGTATCTCAATTATTTTCGTTAAATATCTCAATTATTTAAATGGTATTATCACATTATTTTTGATTCTTAGGCACACAATAATTTTGCAAATTTTCCAATACATCATTTTGTAAGCAAGAGAATTCTCATGGTACAGCGGCTCCTATGGATCAGAAGTTGAATTTGATATGATGTACAAACATCTCTTACAATACAAACAAATAAATTTAAATTAAAAAGACAATTGGTGGCAGACAAAACAGAACTAATGCAACCCAAGGGATGATAGAAATGCAGTAAAAATATAAACGTTTATAATCATGAGTCAGGAGTGAATCCAGTCGATCATTGGGAGGATCATAGATTTTTGTTTAAGAATAAACATATTCGTTATTATATTGTATATTTATGTAGTGTGTATATGATACTGTACAATATTATTTTTTTAAATAATTACATAATTCTAACACAAATAAATATTTAATAAATTTTGGCAAATTAGAAAAGGTAACACATGTTTTTCTCTATGCCTTGGGGGAGGAGGCGGCATGGCCCCGATCTCATGGATCGCCACTGTCATGAGTACTAATTAAAGTTTAACTTGTATGATTTACAAAAGAGGATATTACTATCTTGAGAGACCAGAAACTAAAAATAAATAAAAGATAAAGAAATAAATTCTTTTTACAAGGTTGGCTTGATCACACTTATTAAATAATCCTCAAATATGCAAGTAAAGTTTGCAGTTCAACAATCTGTATTTCATTTAAGTCTCAGAAAAAAATTGCCTGCATACTCACAAAAATTCTAAAAAAAATTATATTTAATGAAAATGAAGTAAAAATTTAGGATTACTTTATTAAAAGCATTTGTTACCTGTAATTGGCTTGTGACATCCTGCGCAAAGTGATCCTCTTTTGGCATGGTAATGTGTCTCACAGTACGGCAATCCTTCATGGTCAAAGAAAGAGCCACCATGAAAAGGTTGGCGGCAATCCTATAAACAAAATGAAAATGTTTTAGCTACTTTTTTATTAAAGATGAACATTTTTTAACATATAATTACACAGAGGTATATCCAAGATTTTTTGGGGGAGGGGCTATAGTGCTCAAATGACTGGATGTTTCCTTTTAACTAACTTTCCATTTATGCTGAATACAAAATGTATTTTTATTTGTTGACTAAGAGTTAATATTTATAATGTTAACAATTGATATAGTATTGAAGGACTTCCATTTGGATAGAAAATTCATTATTTTAAAATAAATATTATTGGCTTCAGAGGCAGGGTCCTGAATCCCCCCCCCCCCAAACAGTCATTAGAATAAGTAAATATGGCAAGCTTTACTTAAACATTGACTGGAAAAAAATGATGATGGCCAATTCAAAAAATCTTTTGGCTGTTTTACAAATGTTTATCACAAAAAACATACATGAAAACAACATCTGATGAGGCTGGAATAGGACTTCTCCTGTTGCATCCCAAGTTGTGAAAAAATAGTCCATCAAAAAACATATGTACACACACAGTGTGTATGTATTTTATGGATTATTTTTTCACAACTTGGAATGCAAGTAGAGGAGTATTATTGAGCTCTTGCAAACACAAAAAATAGGAAATATTATAAGCAGTGTGGGAGGAGACATTCTTATGGAATGCAACATTGGCAGATGAGTTCTGCATTGGCCTAGAAAAGATGGTAAGTGCTTCATTAACTAAATTGAATTCAACTAAGGATTTCTCAAACAGGAGTTACAAGTATAATGCCCTACATCTGAATATTTTCAAAGGTTCATTGAAAAAGAAATCCTACAGAAAAAGCATTGCATTTAATGTTTCTGCATCAGTTCCATTGAATGGATTTTCCAACAGTTTGGACAGGCACATTGTTTCAATAATATGCCTTCACATTCAAGGAATCAGAAATTCTGAATGACTGAAGTGTACCTATTAAGAGTATATAGTATTAAAAATCTGTATATGAGATGTAGTGAATGTTCATTAGGAAATGTATTTTAAAAAAAGCTCCTTCTTATTGAGATTATTAAAAATATTATTATTTGAATTTTCTTTGAAACACTGGCCAAAGTCATTCAAACTGTAGCAAATGACCTTTCTTGAAATGTAACTATTTGCAACTACTGAAAAATATCATAAACCATCTTGTAAATGCATCCAATGCTTTGTATTTTGCATCAAGGATACAAAGAAGTTGAATGGGATTATTTCTGAATGACAATGCTACTTTCACCAGTAGTTTATATTTAGTTTCATACAGTGCAGATGGAGTTGGCCAGAACAGACCTATGCAGTAATGGTACATTGTATGCACCTCATCTGCATAGTCTGCCTATTTTTTTTGTTTAATTGTTTGTTGTTTTTTTGTTTTGTTTTGTTTGTTTTTTGTTTTATTTTTTATTTATTTTTTCAATTGCATACATTTTCTTGTACTTATTTTTTACATTTATATGTAAATTTAACGAATGTAAAATTATAATATGTTAAATAATATTTTTATGAATAAGTTGAAATAAAATATTAGCTCATTTCTAAATCTCAAAATATAAACTCCATTTGAATAAGCATGGTCAAAATGAATTTTCAAGGAAAACAGGATGAAATGATTTGGAAATAAGGTTGTCTGTACATATGCTGTTGTTGCAGTGGTAATAGTCATTGCTATTGACACAAGGGGGTGGTTCTATTGTTTTATTTATTTTAATGTATTTTGGGCCATTTTGGAGGGCAGGGCTATTCATCCATTTTTTGTTTTGTTCCCATTTATTCATCATCTTCATCTTCATCAACACCAACGCATTTGGGGCACACTGGTTTTCCTTCCATAGCATAAAAGGATTTTCCTTGGACAGCTTTCTTGCAATCCTATGCAAGATATGAAATTGTGGAAAAAGATAACATAGTATATAAAAAAAACATGAGAGAAATCATTTTTTTCTGCTATCTTCATTATGCTTTGTTGTTTGCTGGAAAAAAGTTATATTTAATTAATGATGAAATTTAAAAGTAACTTTTAAAAACTTACCCTACAAACAAAACAATCAGCATGCCATTGACTATTGAGGGCAGAAATATAGTTCTCCATGATAGGCCTGTTACAAGCACCACACTTGGGAGCAAACATATCAAAGTAATCATCACGGCAGTATGGTTTGCCATCTTTCTCATGGAAGCCCTCTTCACCAAATTGTTTTCCACATTGGGCACAGAAAAAGTGCTCAGTGTGCCAAGTCTTCTCCAAAGCAGTCACGCATTTCTGAAATAAAAATAAAAGTAGATGAAATAATAATAATAATAATAATAATAATTTTCCATTGCATTAGTGACATTCTGTACAGAGAAGTGGAAAAATTATAAATTTCACTCCTTTTCTTTAATATAAGTAAAGGATGACATAGCAAGTATTATTAAGTAAACTAATTCTCTATTGTTTTAATTATTCTCCAACAAATTTCAAGGTTTTAAATAGAGATTTTTTACAGAGACACTTACATCAAGGATAGGACCATTACAATAGGCACAACGAGGTGAAAATAGGTTGTGGTAATCTGGCTCACAGTACGGATGCCCATCCCTCTCAAAGAAGTTACGAGTGCCCAGCTCCTGATTGCAATGGTTGCAAGTGAAATGCTCAGGATGCCAGGTTTTACCCAGGGCAGTAATAACCTGTAAGAAGAAGAATAAACTATAGCTTGCAACATCACCAAAATCACACTGAAAGCTCTTCTGAGCAACACTCTTCATCTGACGTCAACCTTCTGAACAACTTTAATTTTGTGAAATACATTCAGCATTGACACAGACTCGTTGGTAGTAAACTGGTAACAAACTAACACACGCAGCACTCGCGGGAGCTCAGAATCAACGTCCAAACGGTTGCCTTGGGCGGCCGAAGAGCCGACAGGGTGGGCAGCGCACACGAAGGGCACACGGCGGCGAAGGGCCGACGGCTGCAGGGCGGATTCTGAGCTCCCACGGCATGCCGGCGGGTGCCGCTGGGCGAGGCAGAGCCGGGCGGGGCGGGGCGGGGTCGCACCTGGCCGACGATGGGCTTGTCGCAGGCGTTGCAGCATCCCTTCTGGGTGGTGTTGACTCCTTGGCGGCTCATGTCTGCCTGGAGGTTGCCGAGCATGGAATCGAGCTGGTTCTGCTTGGGCGCGCTGCCCGCGGGCGGCTGCGGATGGGCGGCGTGCGACGCGGGGGCGGCGGACGCGACAAGGGGGGCGGGGGAGGCGGCGGCCGGCGGCGGCTGCGGGCTCGGAGAGCTCTTGGTCGCCTTGTTGGGCTTGGCGTACGGCGAGTCGGTCACCGTCTGGTGCTGGTGGCTGCTGGCGGTGATCTGCAAAACCAAAGAGACAAATATCAAACTTCCATTCTTATCGCTACTTCTGGAAACCTTACGGCGGTATTCAGCGAATATCAACCACCGTTATAACGTATCAAAGACACTGAAATTTCAAGAACACGAATAAAGCGCTTTCCCGAAGGGGCGAGCGGAGCGAGAGCGGCTGTGAGGGAGGAGGTCCGGGCGAGGCGCAGTACCTGGCCGGAGACTCGGTCGCTGCGATCGGGGCTGCGGACGAGCGCCGGGAGCGGCCGTGCGAGATAGCGGACGATGGTCGCGGGCGCCGCCTGGCCGGGAGTGAGGCTGGCTGCTCACTGGCGCTGCCGCCGCCCTGCCTCACGGCGACCCCTCGCTTCGCGCCGCCCCGCCCCACCCCGCCCCGTCCCGTCCAGTCCCCTCTCCGCCGCCCCGCGAGACGTCCCACCCGCGAACTATTTCTAGCATGCAGTGGCAGAGGCACAGGCGGAGGCCTCCGTGGGCCAAGAAAGGGCACACCGCGGCGGCGGTGGGTGCGGGCGCGAGGCGGCCCTCGCCGGGGAGTGCCCCGCCCCGCCTCGCCCCCGCCCCCGCGCTGCCAAAGCGCGCCCGCCCGCCCGCCCATAAACAATATTTAACAGCTCTTGCGGCGGAGCTTCCCAACTCAATGGCGCCCGCCCTCGCCGCCTGTCCCGCCCACTCCTCTTTTTCATCAACTGCTCTTCTGGCGGCAGATAAGGCCGACGTCATGATGGACAATCTCGTTAGCCTGTCTACTTGATGGAATTCAAACATATTCCTGAAACTAACTATGTTCCTTTTAGACTGGCTATGCAACTCAAAGTGTGCGATCTACCTATGCTTGGCAGTAACACTCTGAAAAAGTAGTATGATCACGATGCATATAGTGCTTCATGGGAAATGAATGTCTACTCCTTACTAGATCCCAAAATCCTGCACGAAGAAGAGAATCCACTATCGGACACTTAGCCGCGTTTATTTTTTTATTTCTTTGATTACTTTAGTTCTCGGTTCACATGGAAGATTGAATGCATGATAGTTTTGCACTCGTTTCGTATCACGTCATTACGCAAATGTAACTCGCGAACAGTAGTCACATTCACAGAAGCGTCGAAATGTGGTGATGAGAAAAAATTTCCGAATAGGATGTTCGTTACGACACAAGCCAAGGAACAATTTTCATAAAATTTGAAAATAAAAGCAACATTTAACATTCATTATACATGTATTGTAATGCTAAGTTTCAATTCAATTACATAATTACTTCATAAGATATAATTTTAATAAAGAAATTTTTCCGACATTTTCTCAAATGTGGACTGCATCTTAAATTTCTCACCATTTTTTCAGATCTCACTTCCGTTGCTCAAATCCAAAGCATCATTCCTGAATTTGTGAAAAATGCACTCCACCTACACTGCGTAGTTTACTTTCTTTCTTAAGTCGTTACTTTAATCGTGTATTGTGATTGATTAGAATTTATATACAACCAAATTTACGACTGAGGTTTATACATATTTTAGATGGAAATATTCAAATGTAAAAATCTCAAAGGAAACAACGTAGCTGTATCATGTAATAGAAGCCGATTTATAACATTTATAAATTTTGCAGTTCGTTTACGCAATCCATATCTGTAACCAAACATCCTCCGAAATTCGCCTAAATTAAATTGAGCAGTCTAAGCTTTGCATGAACTGATTAATTAAAAGAACAAAGAGAAACGACGTCCTCAAAATGCACTACATAAATTTGAACATGCACTAGTACTGGTTTTCCAAGCGTTTTCACATGTTCCTCCACGCGTTGAAACCGTCAGTAAAGTGCGCTCCCGGGGCGTGGTGCGGGTGCAACAATGGGCGCGTGGCGAGCGGCGAGCGGCGAGCGACCAGGTGGGCGGCGGCGGCGCCTTCGCCCTGACAATGGGAGCTCCTTGGCCGTGAGGCGGCGCGAGGGGGCGGGGCAAGGGCGCCCTCAGGTGCGCGTGGAGCGGGCGGGCGCCGCCGTCAGCGCTCGGGGGTGGGGGAGGGGCGTGGCCGCGTGGGCGACGTGACGCGAGGGCCGGTTGGCACTCAAGAGGCGCGTGTGTACAAGTACATTCAATATTAGAGATAGGAAGCCTTCATTTTAGAAATTTTAAAATCAAAAATGCTTTTTTTACACTGTTGGCGCGCAGAGGAAAGCGGGTCTTTCTGGATTTTCTCGTTCAAAAAATGCACATTAAAAATTATTTCTCTCTCAAGTGTTATCACAGTTCAATTCAGTTCTAACAACCAAGCTTTGCTTTCAGACATTGCTAGTTTCACCAGATATCGAATCAATGATAATGATGATGATGATGATGATAATAATAATAATAATAATCATCAAACGAAAACTAATAAAATGTGATATCCAATATGAATATAGCAAATGACACCAGAACGTTCGCTACTATATTTTACATCACTGTTTAATCCCAATCTGCAACAGCTCTCATCATTCTCTAAAATGACATTTCACTAGGACTTTACTGCCATCTGTACACTTTTTCTTCGACATCCATAATGTATTTTATTCCATTTTATTCATGCGCGTCTTTCGCATTCTTCCTTAACAATCATTACACGCACTTGCCTCAACTGTTTCTTTCTCCGTTATTGTGTTACCGCGACCTTACCCCCGCCTGCACGTGGCCGCTCATTAGCCGCCGCAGCCGAAAAAAGACGCAGCGCCGCCCTCGGGGCGGGGAGGCGTGGAAGGACGGGCGCTGCTCAGCGCCCACGCAGCAAATTGGTTTGCAAGTGACGGCGCGGAAAGATGCACGCGTAATGTGCTTGGCCAGCTCTCGCAACAGTTAAATATCTACAGGGAACCAAGAAACTGAAAGTTTCAAAATGTCCATGAGTAATATTGGATATCCAATTAAATTTTCAAGGTATCGAAAGATCTATATTAGCAGCACTAGCTCTGGTAAAATTTAAAAGAATCAACAAAACCGATTTTCAGTTCACCAATCGGATAACAATATATTTTTATAGTAAATTACTTCCTCTAAAACGTTCTTCAGTCGTAATGCACGTTTTGCGATTGACAGCGAAACCTTTGTCTGATTGTGGTCAACGTAAGCGTCTAAAGCGTTCAGGCGATTCTCTCCAAAACCAATTTGCCCCTATCGTTCTGACCGAACTGGTGGTCCTGCGAGTGCGAAAAAGATGGTTTTGATTTTGGGAGTACTTTCCATGAATCCCCAACATTTCCAAAATTTTCTCAAAAATGTTACGATTTTTTTATTAAACTTTTTTCCCTCGGATAGCATTAAGGACGCTTAAAAAGGCGCAGGTCTCATTTTCGTTGAACTCTCCGAATTTTCGAAAATTGCAAAGGTTACAAACAGTGCAAGAAAGTATGTGCTGTTGTAGCACTAGTTGAAAGACCGTTTTGTGTGGCTTTGCTCAGCAACATATTTGCTGCCGTAGGTGACTAATACCAAATAATGTGATGTAATCTCGAATGTTTTGTTTGGTAGACAACACAAAACCCAAAAATCACAGTGGGGCCTTATTTAAAATTCGTTTATTTAAATTATATACTTGAGATTATTGGCAGAATGCGCTCAACACTTCTGTCATACTCTGATTCCAAGGAACACAGTTCGAGAACCATTGCTCTAACGTAATCATTGTACTACTTTTCTGCGTAGCAATTGTGTCATTCAGGCAGCATTATAAGGAATTCAAACTGCCAAACAACATGCCAAAATTTCTGACACAACAGGTTTAAATAACATTTGTGTCTCCAGGCCGTTTCTTGACCCATCCATAGAATTCACTTTACATAGCAGTGTGTTACAAACTCTTGTTTATTTAACGTAATAGAAAAGTGTTATTAGAACACTGAGTACATGTGTTACATGTGTACTGCACTTCACTATCGAACAATGGCTGAGTAGTAAGCAGAACACTGAGTAGTTATCAGACAGTGTACATAATATATACTAAAAAGGCTCAATGTAGTGACGCTATTGGAAAACTAACAAGCAACAGAGTGCACGTGCCCGAGGGAGGGGGCATGAGGCACGCCCCACTGCCCTCCCCCGCGTGTGCGTGGCTCTCCGTACCCGGCTCACGCGCTCTCGCTGAGAAATACGGCGCCCGTGGACGCGGCGGGCAAACGTCGCGACGCAGAAAATAAACAATCCAGAATCGCGCGCCCGGCGTTTACTTAGTGCGACCCGCTCTATCATTCTGACTGCTTAACACATTCCGCGCCGTTTTGCATTTCTCTCGACTGTCCGCACCGGAGAAGACGGGGATGCGGTGGCTTCTATAAAAAGAGCAATGAACGAGCGAGATGCACAATGGATTGTGATGACGAATTAAGGTCGCGAGATGAAATATTTTGGAAGACATATTTCTGGCTGAGAATATGTTTAGACTCTATGAACTGGGACGTATAGATCCGAGATAAATAATTATTAAAGACACCTGTCTGGACAGGTGTACCATAATATCGACCACGTTACAAAAATATTCTATGGCGAAATATTTGTATTTAAAGCAGCTCTGACCCTTTTGAGTTAACATTTTTGAGAGAACCACATGCAAAAGTATTCTTCAAGGTCGGAATTTTGAGAGGATCTGTAATCACAAAACACTGACAAGATGTATTACACTGTCAAGATAATAGGATTTCCGATGACACGCAATTCCACTCTAATGTTAAGGACTTACACAAAAACAAACAAAAAACACATCGTTATTGAAACTTTTTCGAAGGAAGAATCGCAAAATCAAGTATTTCATGATTAAAGGAGACTAGAAAGATAGCACAATCATCACGAGGAATTTTTTGTTCAGATACTGTTTTTTCTGTTCTTCATATCTTGATACGCGAAAAACCACTTGACAACAAGAACTTGGGGATTCAAGGTTCACAAACTAAACCTTCAACGCTCACACCTTTAAGGATAAAAAACGAACTCATAGTAGAAAATGGAAAAATATAAAGGATAGAGCTTTACGAGACTGAGATCTTTAGGGTTACATTATCCTTCACAAAATATCAGATCAGCGATTTCTTCAACGTGTGGGAGGAAAATTTGAGCTTTGTTTCTGGGAGTATATTTGAATGGATGCCGTGTGCAAATCCCAATCGAATGTCACTATTGTATAGAAATATCAAGCTCTAAATTTCAATTGGTTAAATAATTAGAATTTAAAAAAATAGTTTTATAAAGCGAAAATGCCCTTCTGTTTTAAGTTTTATTTAAGATTAGAACGTAGACATGAAAATCTTAAGCCTTGTGTCCAGGGCGTGAAGTCTCCTAAACCTGAGTAAGGTCTGATGGTATCTTCCATTTCTCAGTCTTCTCTTACAATGTTGACCAGGAGGAGTGAAGTCGAATGACAGGCTGATCTCGGTGTGTGGGATACTCCACGAACGATTTAAGAACTTATTTGTTATTAGGGGATAAAAAGCAGATTGCAAGAGGAGAAAAAGTAACGAAGACGTGAAAGTGATTCGGACAGTCATCAAATGTATGTACCGGCATTTCCTAACATATTTCCGAATTTTCACCATCACTTCCACCACATACCAGATAAAATTTATTTTTATGACATCACTTCTAACAATGAATTCAGTATTTAAATTTAAGATAGAAAAGAACATAGTGCCAATGAAGAATACATCGTGCAAAGCCAAAAGTAGGCAACCATGTGCGGGCGTTCCTTTTCCCACCCTCACGCAATATTTTCAATAGTTCTTAAGGCTGCAGAAATGCAATTTGAGTACGAAAACAAATATACGAAGAAAACCCAAACCCAAATTAAAATTCCTTAACTATTCGATGCTGCAATATCAAGTTCCCAAACATTTAGACACTCTGGACCCAGATCAAGACGAGTTGTGAAAAGTCGTAGAAGTAGGAAGAGGTGCGATAAACGTACGTTCTGGCCGCTGATCTACCTGGTCCTCGGTCGCCACACGCTTGTATTGACGATTCTAAAGAAAAAAAATGAGATGAACTAAATAGATCTCTTAACGGCGAGCATTAAGGCAGTGCTTTACGGCTCGAGCGTACCCGTGATTGGGAGCCGCGAATTCGACCCCTGCCAGGTGCCGAAGATGTGTTTAGCATTGGCGGATTGCAGAAGGATCGAATTCTTAGGCCCATTGGCCTGTTCAGTTGTTTCCAGTGGTGTTCCTGATTACTTCCAGGTAAATGCCGGCGCAACGTCCTAGAATATGGGCTATGGACCGCGAGGAATCCTTTCTTCCTTATACCATTTCCTTTCGCATCCTTAGGGCCGAGCGACCTATCCCTAACCCTTGGTAAGGCTTGTCCTACTGATCTAGGGAAGGAAACCTCCGACAAGCGTCGGAGGCAGTCATAGCTCGAAGTGGGCTGCAGAAAAGAAGAAATATATCTCTAATGATGATTTTCTTCAATAGGATTGGGAGGATTCAGAGCGAATAGACGCGTGGCAGGAAGCGGGATGCAAAAAGGTCGCACGAAACAGGGCGAGAGGGGGCGTGGCCGGCGGGGCAGGTAGGGCCGGCACGGGCGGCGCGCGCGCGTGGATCTTCGCCAGCGGGAGGGAGGGCGAGTATCGGGGGTGCGCCTCGTTTCTGCAAAATCCTCTGATTTATCAAGGCGGCAGCTGGCCGCCCTCTTTCCCACGGCGCCTGCGCCCGCTCCTCAACCGCCGCCCGGGGGCTATTTCTGCAGGTGCCAGCCGCTTTCGGGAGGCGCCGCGTATTTCCGAGGCGCGATCACGTGCCCGGCGCCATATTTTACGCCCCAAGAGGGCGCTGGACGGATGCGAACCGCGCGGGGAGGCGCACCTTCCGGCGACGCGACGCTTCCTCACGCCCCTGGGACTCACACTGGGCACTTGAGCGATTCCTTGCCGAAAGCACACATCATCAATGGAACATTGTTTTAAATTTGATTTACTAATTCGACCACGTTTTATCTATCTATCTATCTATATACACACAGGAAAACTTGTTCAATGCGGAACGTGTATAATACGGAAATCTGTCTAATGCGAACATAAATCGCGGCCCTACCAAACATAATTTAAAAGAAGTTGTCTGATTAGAGTATTTTGTATTTACAGAAAACCAGATGAAATCAGCTAAGAAACGCGCACAAAATATATTTCTTGTTAGGGAATGAATGCATGTTTGTGTATTGACTCGCCAGAAATATTCTTACGTAAAAGTATTGTTTTAATCAAGTTTTCACTGAAAATTGAAAGAATCGCCATTTCCAGAACTAAGAATACTTTAAACGATGCCATCCTCAGTTAACAACTGCCATTGGCAGCATTGGAGCAATGTGTTCTTCCAAAATCACACAGACATCTAGTTGGGTACTTCCTTGTCAAAGATTAGAACGGAGCATTGGCCAAACCGTGAATTAGAAGTGCATCTTCAGTGACGAATTTCTTACCTCCACGTCTGTGAGAACAAGTCCTTGATATGTACAACGTATTAAATTTTTGTACCACACAAATATGTGGCAGGCTCCTCTAATGATAGCAACTGATAGTTGTTAATATTAAATATGAACACTTAAATAATTTATAGTTTATTATGAATACAATTAAAGATAGTTCATAAACATCTTGCAAAACTTTATACCTGCGAGTAACAAGGACTTACGAATAATTCTTACTTCAATTCGATTCTGAAGACTTGTTCAAGTTTTCATAACAAAAGCGTTATCGGTTCATTTTGTAAACAGCAAAAAGTGACTGATATAATTTCAATTAACCTATGAACAAAAGGTGTATACTTTTCCATTTACATAGCTTTTACTCTAATTACTTTGTTATTTGACTGTTCAACTTTCTTTAAAAAAAACGAAAACGTTTTTTCTATATTATCTAAAAATATTTTTATACGCTAATTATTATAAATTCTTAGGTAAAAAATCTGTGACGTCAAGAGAACATCCTTTCTACTCCCTATTTGCAGGTTAATAGTCTAAGACATCAAATTAGATTTTAGAAAAACAAAAAAATGTATAAATTAATTTTTAAAAGCATCGTTTCCCTGAAAAATCAATTAATATCCCCATAGAAAATAGAGATGTTTCAGAATTAAAATAGAGATTTTTTGGAATTTCAGAGCCGTGCAATTCGCTGCGAATATGATAATGACCACCCCGTCCCCAGAGAGTGCGTGTAGGCACGTGATCGGGAGCGCAGAGAGCGAGCGCCTGGCCGAGGCCTACCTTGAAGTCTGCGAGCGACGCCATGAGCAGGTCGAGCTCCTTGGTGGCGGTGGACGCCCCGGAGGCGGAGGCGGAGGCGGGGGCGGGGCTGCCGCCGTACGTGGTGGTGGTGGAGTAGTCCACGCTGTGCACCGTGGTGTGGCCGCCGCCCGCGGGGGGAGGCGGGCGAGGGGGCCCGGCCAAGTCGCTGCAAACGACGCGAAGCGCACCGTGTCTTAATCACACGCCTCAACACAAAGTGCCCACAAAAGGGCTCTACTGCTTGCAGGAAAATGGCTGGGGATGGAAGAGGGAAAGCGACCTTCGAAGATCTTTCAGGGTTATTAAAGACATTATCGCGATATTTAGCGAATAACGGAGTTGCAGTTGAGGTTTGTTAACTGAGAGTTCGGCCGAGCCTTCAGTTGGACTCAAACGGACGCCCGTCTCCAAGTGGTTTACAGACTGGTCTCCTCATACAGACTGGTCTCCTCATACAGACTGGTCTCCTCATACAGACTGGTTTCCTCATACAGACTGGTCTCCCCTCCTCATACCGACTAGCTACAATAAGAGTTTTCTGTCGAAAAATCACCATTTATTAAAGTAACATTTGACAATTTCTCTATACTACGTAAGTAGTACGCGAGAAAGTAAAAATGACGATGAACCTCATTCAAGAGATGAACTTTGGTTTAATACTAGTAAAACAATGTTTAAGTAAAGTCTGAGATCTGTTGGTAATATCTTTCTTTTAGCCACGTCACAAGAAACAAAACTTCACACAGACAAAGAGTGGTCTATTTCACGCCGACGGCAAAACATCCTTTTCATTCTTTTTTACTCTCAGAATACAAGTTACTCAAGACGTTGCATAAACAATCATGTCAGTAATGTTTGAAAATATTTAAGACTTAGAAAGTAGCTGTTAAGAAATAACGTAAAAGAAACACTTCCTAGGAATCATTTAAAAAGTTTTAAAAAAAATCATTCTTTCTATGGCTTTAACATTCTTAGGGCGTTGTCACAGCAGTAGGTAATAGAATATTCGTTCATTTAATGCCAATCCTTGTTAATTAAATTACAAATATTAATTCTGTAAAGTTTGAGATTCTTAAATAATGCGGCTGCTGCAAGTATTGAAAGTTCAAAAATTTAATGAACGCCGATAAAATTAGCACTCTCACTAAAGCAAACTAAATGAACATTAGCACTCTAAGTAAGTAGTTCAATAGAGCAACAATAAAACCTGAAAATGGCTCGTATATTTTTTTAAATTTCAGTAGCTCTACTTAACAGTATTTTACAATTCGTTGTGTTATTTTTTATCAAACGATTACAACTTCAGGCAAAACAATACACGGTAAAATAGTATATTTATCAAAGATTTTTTCTGAACCGGCATCTACATCTTGTTGAACGTAATCATACTTAAAGACAAAGGATAAGTTCTAAACAAGAGACACGAGAATGTTTCGAGAGTTATGCAGGATAGGCACCGGTACTATGACGCATTACGGTAAGGTTTCCGGCGTGACCAATTTAACGGCGTGCATGTTTTGCCCTAGGAGGTGGCAGTGATCCTCTCTCGCTAGGCGGTAAAATCCGACGCTGATTTAAACTCTATTTGCGGGCGATTTCTCTCTCCAGATATCTCCTTCAGTGGGGAACCACCCCCGCCGGGACAAACTCTAGGCTCCCGACTGGTTTCCTGATACGGAAAGATAGCTCGGGGTCCATGGCCCGTTTACCGTAAGGTACTGCTCCGGCATTCGCTTCGTTTCAGTCTGCGACTTCTGATCAGAGCAGCCGACCGCTAAAATTCTCCTCCAGACAGTAGTTGAGTTCGACCTAGTTGTGAAGATAGTGTCGAAAATCCACCACCTTCGGGTTCGAACCCACGGACCACCGGTCAACGATATGCAGAGGCCATGATGTTGCCGCTGAACTATCGCAGCCCCCTCTAGATACGTAACAATGTACTGCCAATACGCTACTTGTAGAATTTCGATGAATCACAATTGTGTGGACGATCATCGCCCCACGGAGTTCCTTAATTAACTCGCGCAGCGGCAGCGCGCGCGCGCCTGCCTGCCTGCCTGCCTTTGACGAAGGTCGGGCGCAGGGCGCGGGTCGCCGCCAGCCGAGTGCGTCACCTCCGGAGGCGGCGCCGCCAACGACGCCCTTCCGCCAAGACGGCGAAAATAAACGGCGCAGCCACTTTTAATGAGTGGCGGCGGGCGGAGGGCGGTGGGCGGGGCCGAGGTGCCTCCACGCGGGGACAATTGCGCCGCTGCCGGCCGCCCCGACGCGCGCGCGCGCGGATTAAATTAATTAATGGGCCGCAGCTGCGTCACAGGAGGCGCCCGGGGGCGCAAGTGCCTTCTTGACAAACAGATAAAGCACGTGGATAAATGGAGCACGTGTGAGATTCTGTGCGATGTACTGCGTGGAAAAAGGTTGAACGTGTTAAGGTTCTTGGGTCAGTTTATGTCTTTGTTATAAAATCGCCAATTTGATAGGTCAATTTGAACAAATTCGCTTCCGCATTTCGAAGTCAACGGCAAGGTACTGTTTTTCGGCCTCCTGATTAACATATAGTCAGCAGTCTAATGTCTAGCTAACGGAACATTTTGAAGCATTTAACGTCAAAATATAGGTATGGCTTATGCCAGCTTGCTTATTCGTGTAACTACTACCAAAAAAAGGCATTACTGAAATGGAAAATACACTTTACATACGTTGGATTAATATATTTTTTGTACCCTCACCTCTAAAGGTGCATTGTACGGACATCTTACTTAGTAGGTGACGTAAAACAGTAATTTTAGTACTACACTGCTTGTTGAACCGTCGTCAAAAAACATATTCAATAAATGTTACATTTATCCAAAGTTTATGTTGTTTGTCAAAAATGTTCGCCAATAGTCGCGGTGGAGATAGCGGCAAACGAGATTGAGGAAATTAGCATGAGGAACGAAAGAGTTAAAAATGACACACTCTTTCGATGACATAATATGAAATCGAGGATTTGGAAGCTAAAACGTCAGCAGAAACAAACGAGCCCGACGGGCATGTTGAAATAATGAATGGTCCACCAGTCTCTTGTTCATCATCATATATCATCCTCCTGAACTGAAGAGTCTGTGGTGAATCTTAGGTTCGTTCAACATTTTCCGCCTGTCCTCTTTAATTTTTAGTACTGCACTGCATCTTCCGATTAATCTTCTCTTTAAGTTCACAGTTTCGCTAATCAACAATCTCCCATTCTGCGTGCTCTTAAACATAAAGATGCCCCGGGAACATTGTACTATTTAGCATTTTTCTTCGTGTTAAAATTCATAATCGCTATTTTTAAAATTCGACTACTAACAAAATCCCTAAATTTAGTTTATAACACTCTTAATTAGCGGTTTACCTTTCAGAGATTCTGTCTAAAATGTGGCTAAAATTACCAATAATAACCTTCTCGTATGATGACATGCACACATATTTCTAGGTCCAACAAAATTGTATCTACTTGCAGTCCCTCCGATTTTTAAGTCTGATCCTTACGGTCTCAAAACCGAGCTAATCTAGGTGCTTAAAATTAGCCAGATAGACTTGAAATATGTTTTCGTAAAATCCCATCCCACTCGATTTTGCCGACGTTCCGCAACTGATAACATGTTTTGTCACGAGCGTCCCACAGATGATCGAGCAGACTACCACTTAACACAGATAACGCATAGCACAGATAATGCCCTTGATCGAAATGCTTTCTTCTTTTCGTTACTTCAGTCATTACAACTGACCAATTATGACACTACTCCTCCACCTCCAAGACTATTGGGAAAGTAAAGAGAAGAATAAACGCCTGGGAGAAAACAAAGCAAACAAGTGTTCGCACCATAGATTATCAGCCCAACTACTGAGTGTCGCAGGTGAAGAACCTGTGCTATTAGTCACTGTTCTTCCTCCCGTTCATTTTAAATAACCTACTCCAAAGAAATAATTCGCGCCAATTGACTAATTGATTAGTGTTTCTGGACGCGTTAACTCTTAAGGTTATTCCCGTAAGTGTAATGCGGCGATCTTTCCCTGCTCGATGGCAAGATCCGGCGCTGACCTGCACGTCGACTAGCGGGGTTTTTCCTTTCCCATCATTGGGATAACGCTCCGGCCGGGACAAGCTTTAAGCTCCCGACTGGTCTCTCGACACGTGTGATAGTGTATGCAAATAAGTGTATGTGTAAGTGAGAGATGAGGGTATGACAAGGAAGAGGAAGGAAAGATCGCGAGCAGTCCGTGGCTCGTTTGTTAGGGTACTGCTCCAACATTCGCCTGGTGTTGGTCGGAGAAACCAAGGAAAACTGCCGATTAGAGCAGCCGGCCGATAGAATTCGCCTCCAGACAGCGGCTGAATTCGACCTAGCTATTTAGTTAATGAAGAAAATCCGGCCATTGTTGGGACTCGAACTCTAGGAGGTGCCGGTCACAGGCACTTCAGTGACAGCAGTTGATGCCCCGAGCCATCTAAGCCGGTCCCATTCGAGTCAAGATTTCTTCAGAGACATACATATACATACATGCCTTCAGACATTAATAAAATCTCACACTGTGGTTGACGGAGAAGCTCCCTTGAAAGTTGAGTCTCAATAATAATTGATGTGACTTCCACATACATCGGTGATACATGGTGTTTTCACACTAGTAACATTTCAAACGCAAAGAGGCAGAACGCCTACAGATGAGGTCGCACCCTGTTCCCACACGGCACTTCGCGCTCCAGAGGAGAAGCAGAGGGCGGCCGGTGCCAGGGCGCTGCTCAGATCTCACGCAAAATTAACGAGCGCCGCCTCGGCCGAAGGCGAGGACATCGCCGGCCGCGGCAGCTAGAAAGTGCGATCGGCTGGAGATTGAGAGCGAAGCTGTCGCAGGGCGACCCTAGCGGGGGATTACGGTGGGTTTCCCACTTTTGCGGCGCCGGAAAATTCCAAAATAGCCACGTCAACATCATTTAAAAGCGCCGGGACCACAACTCAAAACAACGTAGTAAAGCGAATGGAAAATACAGCTTTGACTGCAGTCTCTTTTCAGGAGCATCGACCTCGATACGTGTAACTCCATTAAAACTTTTCTTAGCACTTTTATGATCATTGCGGCAAGTGTTTTGAAACTTCCTCTCATCTGTTTCACATCTATATTATTCTCTATTCAAGAGATGAATATAACAAATGTGCAAAATAATAAAAAGATGCAATAACAAACTAAAAACCTAATAAAATTAGAGAATGACGAAGAAACGCGTGAAAAAACAAGGCAGAGGCTGAAAATTACATGAAAGAGGACCAAGATTTTCCCAGACAATATTTTTTCCGTTGTGAGTTTTCTTATGTGGAGAACAATCGTACGAATATTGAACAATAATATCAACACTGTTTTGTAAATATTTTATTGTGTTAGTAGTCTTTAGATTGTTAATGCGATTGACATGAAGCGTCAATGTGCAGGTAACAGAATTTAAGTTATTGACCTCGAAACACATGACTCTTCTTAGGATCAGTTTAATATTTGGACATTTTCTGTTTGTGTTATAAGTGCAAGGACGTAAGGTAGGTTAAAACAATGAGTTACCTGATATTGCTCACAGTTATGTAAATTAAAACTTACGAAAAAGAAACATAATAGATCGACGATTTTCGTCTGATACTGTCCCAAGCCAGGTACACCGCAATCCCTACATCCGAGCTGAAGGGAAACGTCCCAATCACGCAATACAAAATGCCAAAGGCTTAAGATTTATCTCGGACACCGGCTCGCTTGGGTAAATTTGAAAACCGATTGCGAAAAAGGAACATGAGAAAACTTCCTCGAACTCCGTCTGCATCTGTCCCAGAAGTAGTGATGGCAAATTTTAGCAAAACATCGATACATCAACCAAAGGGTTTCGATGTCGATGGAAACATTGAGAAATCATAGATGTCTAAAATATCGATGTTTTAAATACGATGAACCACATCGATGTAAAATGTTCTGGATCTAATGTGATACGTAACACAATATTAGTTTAATGTATATTCTGCCTTAAATTTTACTAACATCTTAATTTTCTAATCAATGTTCTATGTAGTCAAGGTTCAAAATGCAGTTTAAAGACATGACAACGTAAAAAAATAACAAAAAAATTAATAACACTGGAGAAAGGTTGCAATTAGCAAACGGTTTTGTGCCGTCAGGGGATCGACAACAGTGACAGTAGTGAATGACAGTTTATTGTGAGCAATCCACAAACAAATTAAATACAGAAAATTTTATTTATATCATTAGGCATTTTTTTGAAAACATCGATGTTCCTGAACAAATATATCGACCTGAAGAAAACATCGATGATATAATATCGTTGTTCGGCTCGTTAATATCGATGTTTTAAAACATTGTTGTTGCTTCTTATCATCCCTATCCCCACTGTCCTGCCTAAGAGCTGTGGGAGGGCGCTGCCCAGCCACTTTCTCGCGCGTTCCGCGGACGCGCGTCCGTCGTCGCCGTCGGCTGCCGCGGGGGAGCCGTGGGGCGTGGTCGGAATTTCGCGGCCCGCCTGGCGCGCTGCAGCGGACAATGATCGGCTGCAGCTGCCCCCGGCGCGCTAATTCTGTCTGCGCGCCGACACCGGAGCGCGCGCCGCGCCGCGCCGCGCCGTCGGAAGCTACCCGTCACTCGCCGGCGACGGCCAGTAATGCGTTCCCGGTGACGACCACTTTACCACAGGTCAAGAATGGATGATGTATCTTTGTAATCTTCCCAGAAGAATGAGGAAGACAAAATCGCAAGCGTTCGTATTAAACATACTTTACACATAGACTACATAAGTGAGTCGTACACCTCCCATGAAGAATTTGATCAGCGAGGATTGAATCAAAAATTCCATGAAAGGAGAATGAGGAACTAAATGCAGAAAAATTCACAATTTAATCAAAAACACAACTAAGTTGTATTATCACAATTAGTACAAACGCCATGTATCACTTCATGAAGTCCAGGACTGACTGTGTTGACTCAGCGGCAACACCGTTACCTCTGCGGCATCGCGGACAGTAGGGTTCGAGTCTCGACAATGGCACATTTTCAACACTAGGTATGTAGCTAAGCGAAACAGCTCTACAGTGCCGACTATAACAATACCAGGCGAACGCCGGAGCAGTACCGCAACAAACGAACCATCGACCGCGCACTATCTTTCCTTCCTCTTCCTTCTCCTATCCTCTCATACACTTACATGCACTCCACTACCATACATGTCCGGAGACCAGTCAGACAGTAAGTGCTTGTCCTGATTGGGGCGGTGGGAGAAACCGGGAGGGGGAATCCCCGCAAGCCGACGTGAAGGTCGGCGCCGGATTTATCCATCCAGCGGGGTAGAAATATTCTATACTCTAAGGGGGCTAATGACCAAAGCAGCTGACGTGCCTGCAAACATCAATCTTTATCAACACCTCTTTATCATCAATTCGTAAGGTTTCAATACTTTAAAATATTATAAACCCGTAAAATTAATAAGATTCATATTACAGGCATTTTTTATTACGTTTACTTTTTATAACAAAAATTATCTGGACAAGAACATCAAAAAATGTAATTTCCACGATCGTTAAAATCGTCCTTTTCAAGGCCATCTTAAAAGCAGCTTGAGGCGGAAATTACATCTCAGAATAATTTCATTTTGTAGATAGCGAGTGTCAGGGGTTTAGAATTCAACACTTATAAAAATAGCATGCTTTTCCTCTGTCGCCAACGTATTTAATTTTTAAACTAATAAAGTTCGCAGCAAAAACTCCTGTCACGCGAGATAAAAACTCAAGAAGCACAAAACTCATCAGCATCATTAACATTTTCCCCTAAACGTTTTAACATATCATTTCTCTTACGCATCTGCACTACGTATGTACTGAAGGGGCGGACAAAACCATGTGTCAAATTCCTGCCACTTATTTCTTCCAAGAGATAAAAAATGGCTTAGATTTCAACATCAAGAGCAGGTAAATGTTGATACAGAGATCGAAGCAGAAAGAGGCTCTTGTCGTCTTCTCCACTCTCCGTCACTGCTCCCACTCGCCGGGAGACCCGTTCGAACGGGGAATCGGCAGTGGGAAGCGCAAGGCGCGGAGCGGCCGCGGGAGGCCGACCAATGGGCACCGGGCGGCGCCCACTGCGTGTAACAGGACGCCGCGCCGGACGCCTCGCGTGCACCCGGCCCGTCTCGCCCCGCCCCGCCACACCCACCGCTACCCCATCCGCCACACTCCGCCACGCACGGTGCACTAACGTACCGCCGCACCGATTTTCAACACCCACGTCTACACCCATTGCAACCTCTCCCGCCACGCACTGTGCATCAGCGCACCCATGTGACTGCCGCACATATTTCCATGCCCCGACTCTCAATAATGCTCTCGCTGCCCCACACTTTCGCACACCCTCGTGTACCACCCATGGCTCTTGCACCTTCCCCCTCTCCGCCTCGCACTGTACACCACCGCACCCGTGTCAAGAATCCGCCACATTATATTGCTCTCGCTAACATCCCACACAATACCATACCCTCTGGTATCACCCGTTGCTCCCCTTCTACCCCTCTCCGCCAGGCACAGTGCACTCCGCACACCAACATGGCCGCCGCACCTATCTTAATATCGTCCCGCAACATCATTCTCAGTATTCACCCACCCTCAACTATTAGCACGCCCTCTGATATCCTTTTTCTACCATCGGGATCTCAGCACGCTTTACACGTGAGTGATTACTCGCCTCGCCCCTCTGCGAGGAATCGCCTCCCACCGACTGGGCGCCCGTGTCTGTCCGCTGCACCGAGTAGCCTGTACACGCCCCACAACTCTTCGACCACTTTTTCTCCCCCATCGGTCTCCGTAGACATCCTTTGTTCCCAGCACGCCATCCGTCCCACTCCACGTACACTCCCTCGACAACGCCCCTCTCCCACCGCCGTCTCCCACACGTGTTCACCGCCCAGAGCGCCCGTCGCCGCCCGCTGCCAACGCTAACAGCGCGCGTATCTGCCCCCGCGCGCCGCGCTTATAGGCGGCCTCGGCCCGAATTAGCGCGCCCTACAGCCGACCGCGGCCGGCAGCGAAGCGCCCGCGCCGCCCGCGACGCCCGCGCCGTCCGGCCATCGGTCGCCGCCGCCCTGCACGCGCTCGCTTTCTCCTCATTAGCAGCCCTTCGCGCACGCGACGCCCATCGCGGGATTTGCGGGACGGTTTTAACACCCGCAGTTCATCACTTTCATTGCTCGTAGCCCAGAAATTCTTAACACTTCCAAGCGTGGTACGGAGAGATATTTTTCAAGTGCGTGACCCACCCACCTGCAAGTGCTTTTCATCTTCAGACATTTCAGTATTTGATGAGGGTTAGTATTTTATATTTCGAGTTCGCACTCTACTAGTTATATTCTAATATTACCACGAAGTTATCGTTTCCTTGTGAATGCAAGCCTATCAATTTGAAACTGCAGGAATGCACACACTGATATCACACGTCAAGCGATCATTATCTTTCATTCCACTTAAATTCCTAGAAGATAATAATGCAACGGTAATGAAATCAACATTGCTGATTCTCAACATTGTCCATTAGACCCCATCGGCATCACAAACAAAATGCTTTGAACCTCCCCCGAAAAACTACACAAGTTTTTAACAAGCGAATAACTTTTATTCTTTTTCAAAATGCGAGGCCTCAGAGTTATAAATCTATTACTTGTCTTCTGAACAAACAAACAAATTATCGCAAGTTTCCATTTCGTCACTCTCACCATGAAAACGAAAGGTCTTCGATAGGCCCACTAAAATGTGTTATCAATCCAATATGCCACAGTAAATAACTTGAAATCCTTCTGATACTAGTTTAAAGACAATTTCATCTGTTTTTGATTCGAGATTTTATGAGGCCGATTTAATGTCCCGAAAACACGATAAGATACTATTCTTTTGTAATCACGCGCTTAGGTCATCTTCGAATGACAAAACACAAAAAATATTCCTCCACAAACATCCAAATGTAAGTTTCGTAACTGGGCCATGTAATGTTTGACGTTACGCGAAATGTAATTCTTAAGTGAGGATAAATCCAAGGTGCGGAGCTTCATGATAACTGTAAGAAAAAGGAGACATCGTACCACTGAGAAACCATGGATTTTCGTCAGAGAAAAAAAAATTATTTTTGATTGTACCGTCTACGTGATGCTTTAAGGAGACAGTCAACAAAGATTTCATAAAACTAAAGACCATTATCAGAATGCAATAGGGGTCGTTAGCATAATTTCCATGATTTAATGAGAGAGAAGTCGTCAGATCGCAATCGGGAGTCCCTGAAAAGTGAACTGGGATCAAAAAGAGAAGTGGTGGATACAGTTCGTGAGGAGCATTATTAGAAGTAACTACAGAATGGTTCAAAACAAACGTTACAAAGTTCTAGAGCATGCAGGAGGGGTTAAAAATCATGTTTTGCCACTGAACATGTGGTAGGAAATCTCATGTAGAAACAAACTTGTAACATGCGACATTTCTGACATCCCACCACGCTCAACAATGAACACTAGAACATTAAATTGTCGTTGTTAATGAGCAAGACGTCCCCCCGAAAGTTTACGTACCTGCCAAACACACATGCAAGACGATTTGTCTGCCAATCAAGGGCACCATGTCTGAAATGTCACATGCTACTTCATTATAACATTTTCCATCACACTCATTTACGAAAAAAGGTTACCATCTTTGACTCTTCCTCACACATCATATAAGTTTGTGACATTTATTCAGGATTTGCGACTCATCTAGATTCCTTCCCCAAAATTGAAACTGCATTCAGAAGAGGAGCACTCACCCATTGGGCGCGCTGAGCTCGTCAAGCAGGCTGTCGACGGAGGGGCGGGAGCGGGCGCCGTCCTGGGCGCTGGGTGGCCGCTGCGGGTGCTGGCCCACGCTGCCGTTCACCAGCGACGCGTCTGCCACACACACACAACACACCCTCACATACGACTCACCCAACACAGTCCATCCCCTTGCCTTGCCTAACATTGCACTGTTACTTCAAAACGTGCAACGTAATTTGCATAGTTCCTTAAAGGCCAGTAACAAAAATAATTTCTACAAGACACCCTACGCTATTTGGTGACATTGCCTATGAATACTTTCTTTATTACTACGTGTTTCAAACATGTTTGTCTCCAAGAAGAATTTCGACTTCATAACAGAGCAGCTACAAAAACGCTATGCGACTGATACTGAATTAATATAAATTATGCGACTGATACTGAATTAACAAACACTATGCGACTGATACTGAATTAACAAACACTATGCGACTGATACTGAATTAACAAAAACTTTGTGACTGATACTGAATTAACAAAAACTTTGTGACTGATACTGAATTAACATAAACTATGTGACTGATACTGAATTAACATAAACTATGTGACTGATACTGAATTAACATAAACTATGTGACTGATACTAAATTAACAAACTATATGACTGATACTGAATTAAGAAACTATATGACTGATACTGAATTAACAAACTATATGACTGATACTGAATTAACAAACTATATGACTGATACTGAATTAACAAACTATGTGAGTGATGCGACTATACGTATTTTTAAGAAGTCCAGTATTCTGAATGTTTTGAACATTTGTCAGAATTTCCCTTTTTCAATCACCTTTGACAGATACAGGATTTCTGATGAAATCATTCGTTTGAGAATGCAAACACTTTTTTATTTATTTATTTTTAATTTTTTTCTCTATAGAAGCACGGGGTGTGGCACTCACCGCGTCGCTGGTCGTAGGAGGCGGAGGCGTAGCGCGCGCTGCTCAGGTCCTGCAGCAGCGTGTCCAGCTCCGACAGGTTGTTGTTGAGGCTGGACGAGCCCTTGCCGCCTCGTCCGGATGACGTCGTCGTCGTGGTCGTCACCGTCTCGTGCACCACGCGCTGGTTCTGGTACGTGGGCTGCAAGCACACCAAACAACACATACATTATAGCGACTTGAGAGGGTAGTAGTTTTCTGTGAAATAAATCTAAAAAAAAAACATCGAATATCAATAAGAGATTATATAATTACCAAACGAGGCTGTTAGATCGAGTTTGATAACAATGAGTGTTGTAATAGGATATTACAAATGAATATCTACTCTGAAACAATTGCATTGTACTACACATAAAATTTTCGTTTAAATTTGACAATTTATCCTGCGAAAGGTGGCAAACTGATGTTCATAAAAAGGCATTTAGAATTAATGAATAACGTACAAACAAGAAAAGAAGAAAAAATTACTATCGTTTTATTTATAATAGCTAGATGGTTCCACGATATGCTGTTAGAAGTAATGGTTACTCAACAAACAGATAGTTCAGGTACTGTCATAGGAAGAAAATGTATACTGAATGAGATCATTCAAATCAAATAGCAGGCTATGGGTGATTAAAACACTATTGGTCTAATAACTAATTACGAAATTAATCTCAGATTCCTAAAGTTTGTCTTGAGACAATCAAAGCGGATAAATAATACACACTGTATCAAGCGTTTTAATAAAAACGATATCCATTTCAAATTCTTGCACTTCCACGGACAGTGATTTGCTGACTGGCACGTCAATCTCCAGAACGCGGCATTGCGGCTAAGATGAATGGATTTTCGAAGGAAGGAATATCTACAGTGGTCACGATACACTCGCGGCATACAAAGTACCCAGGCTAAATGCAAAATTAATTCTTTTCGCAATCGCCGTCCTAATCGAATTGCATATTCGCTTGGCAGGGGAACGCCACACGTAGCCGATAAATACTACCAAGACTTTTGTTCTAATGCTCCCTAGTGCAAAATATGGGAGTCAAAAATGACCAGCAACGCCGGAAATCTGTAGAGGGCAACTAAAAAATCTAAGGAATTACAACCCTTTTCCGGGAAGAGCCAAGGGATGCAATGAGCCTGGACATTACAAATACAAAAAGCATTTAAAATTCGTTGCATAAAACAAAAACAATTAGAGCAAATCATCCTACAGAAGATGTGAACATTGAAAGAGTGATCACGCAAAATAGATCATCCGATATCGCCAATATCCGAGAAAAGGGATAGGAAACGATGAAGGAAAATCGCGCGTACATCTCAGACAATAAGGCAGAATTCAGAACATCACAAATCAATCTAATCACGAATATATCGACTCCTAAAGTTTAACTCAGACATGTCTGTTTATTAGCTGATGACAAAAGTTCACCTACTATTCCCCGCAAATGAAGTCTTCAAGATGATTGCGAAGTGCGCTAAATCATGGCACTCAAAACAGGTAGTAATAATTGTACGTTTCAACACACCTTATTAATAAACGTTGGTGAAGAAACCCCACCTGTCGACGCACAAGAATATTTCGTTCAAGAGCCAAACACACAGCCATTCAGCCCACGCGCGGTTAAGGGTCGTTGCGCAAGATATGTATTGTTTATTCTCATGGCCGTCGCTTGGCAGTCGACGATGCGGCGGGCTGTCGTCCTGCCGGGAGATGCCAGCGCGCAAGGGGTGAAGGGCCCGCCCTTGAAGGAGAGGAGCGGCCGGCTCGTGACGACAGACCTCGAGCGGAGGCTGCGGCGCCGCACGACGCGGCTCCGAGCCAAGGGTCCCAGGAGGTGCCGAGCGACAGGAAGCCACAGACAGGCAGTGCAATGTGCCGGTGGCTAGGAAACTCGCGAATTCTACTTTTAAGTAACAAGAAGACTGAATTGTCAACTTCTTAAACATTCGTTTATATGTCATTAAATGTTTGGAAAGAGCGTATACCAGAAGCACATTTAATTAAAGAGCAGAACTTTATACGAAAGCATTTCCAATGGATAGCTAAACAGGAATCTTGCTTCCTTTCATTATGATACAAGCTTAGCTGAGGTTCTTCGAGCTTCAGAATGTTTCTTGGTCTTTGCTTGTTTTGTTGCAAGAGAAATTTTGTGTCTGATAATGAATTTGAAGATTATTTTTAGTTATATTCAACTCAATTTAGTCGCTACAGGATATTGATTATTGACATCGGAAGGTTTGGAAAATACATCAATATCTTGGCTTTGATTATCCCGTTTTTTCAGAACTATCGTGTAAATTATACACTCTATTAGATATTTTGTAATGAAAACCGTATGAAGAGGTTTCATTCATTAATCAAGTAAAATGCAAGAGCGATAAAATCACTCACATTTCAGAGTTTAAAAATGTTTCGGCGAAATGAAATGTAAAAGTACACTGTAACCCCTAAAAAGGTTCCGCAATTCTGTATAATGCTGATAAAACAACATTCAGGAACCGCCCAATTCGCAGATGTGACGAAGGCGGAGCATTATGAAGCCTTTGTTAAGCGCTCCCTGACCTGTGCAAAGGTATGCAACCCGCCGTGCTCTTGTGCATTACGGCACTGAGCAGATACTTCCAAGGGGCAAGAAATTTCTTGGTTTATTCAAACTTCAATTTTAACCAATCAATGCACATTGTTTTTTTTTTCACATAGCCACAGGTATGTTTGTAGTTCACATGAAATATCAGTGTTCCTTGAAGCATGTATGGGAGTGCATGAACTAGAAAGGATTTTTTTTACTAAGAAAGGTTTGAGAAAGGATGCCCCTTGACCCCAACATTGTTCAATACAGTATTTATTTAGCGGGTTTGGAAGGGTATTTGGAAAAACGACAGAGGAATGTAGTTATAGGAAGGATGAAGATTTGGTTCCTAATTTTTGCGGATGATATAATGGTTATGGCAAGAGATGTTGGAGGCTTGGATAATGCATTAAAAGATTTTTTTAAATCCTGGATGATAGAAAGATGACACTGAAGTGTACAGAAGAGTAAGATGATTTGATGAAGATCGAGGTAGTATATTTAAAGAGAAATGGCAATGAAAGGGGTTCACACGGATCAGGTTAACGAATATAAATATATGGAATATGGCATAAAGAATAACGGGAACAAGAGCGACAGAGAAAAAAAATAACCAGGAAAGCTGGGTAATCATGAAACAGGTTTGCGGAAGGATAATCAAGAGGAAATTTAATACTGAGACAGAGGGAAAACAATTTTTGATAGTCTGGTGGGGAGCAGAGACATAGAGAGGGATGGAAAGAAGGAAAGTGGATGGATAACAAGATGCATATGTAAAATGGTATTAGAGATAGGAAAGGAATACGCTGGAGTTCATGGCGAAAATGGAGACAAATAAAGAGAAAATTAGAGAAAAGGCTGAAAATACGACGAGATAGCAAGATGGTGTTAGAAAGAAGCAAAAAAGCAAGGCTACAATGTGATCAGAAAGGGAAGAAGAAAGACCAGATTTCTTTAGAGAAAGAGGAAACACGACAAAAGAGATAGGTACACTTCCCGAGAGGGAGGTTGGGATATAAAGAAAATCATAAGGGAAAAAGGGAGTTACAAGTGCAAGAAACGTTTGAGAAAATTCGTAAGTCTACATACAGAGGGAAGTATAAGAGTCTACAAAAGACCTAAATGGAATAAGAAAAGAAAATAGTAGGTTATGGATAGCGAGTTTTAGGTAATGATGTTAGATGCATGAAGTACTGGGCGGAAAGGAGGAAAGAAATGTAGGATACGTGAGGGGAGGAAGAGACCTGGGAGCATGTAGTAGAAGGGTTTAGTAGGGAATGGGAAGTCAGGTTAGAAAGGAGATATACTATTATAGAGGAAAAAAGATCCTAGAGGATGATGGGCAAGGGGAGAGAAAGAAGAAATTGAGAAAGAGAAAAAGGGTTACATTAAGAAATAAGATTAATGGAACATTTTCTACAAGTATAAAAAGTACGGAGGTAAATGTGTAAAATATGTATTCACATATAATTGTATATTAGGAAGTAGGAAGCGCAAATCTGAACTCGGAAGAACGTTGAAAATAAATCTGAACTTGTTTCTTGGTGATTTCAGAATGAAAGAGTTATAGTGGAAATCTGACAATATCTGGAAATTTTGGGCACTAGTGATAAAGCTTACTACATTTCTGTTGGTTACATTCATCGTCTGTGACGGTGATATAAATAGATTTTTAAATTATTTGTAGATTTCATTTTTAAAATAACTTTTATGGAAAGCCGAGCGACGGGTAATGATCAAGTTCAGCAAGAAAAAAGGCAAAGAGTTTAAAAGTAAGGGATCACGTGTCAGGATTTAATCTTGTATCATTCAAGGAGAGCCGCAACTAAATAACGCTTTTCCATTCAACGCGTATAAACATTAATAAGGTTGGCCAACTGCTAATTTAAAAATCATCCATTTCAGAAAGAATCGAGAGAAAAACACGAAAGAAGTTGCTGAAAAGAGATTAGGTCATGTGTTGAAATAATTCAGAAAAATACTCTCAGGGCGTAAAATGCAATACTAATATTAGGAAAAATACCTTTTACAATCAGCCCTTACGCGAAATTTGAACTCTTTCAGTATCTGCTTTAATTCATTTCAATAATCACTTTCAATGATTATTAGATATTGTAATTTTCGTACAATTTCAAAAGAATACCTAATTTATAATCAGTTTTCATACAGCGAAATCAAATCACTTACGAAATCAATCATCAGTCTGTCCCATACCTTATTAAAATTACGTCAATCATGTTTCGCCAATATAATAAGATTTTAAAATAAAGTTTGTTGTGTATTAAAATACATATGCTAGGGAGGGAGAGGTAACTTCAAGTGTAAATATTCCAAAATATTCTACACTGATAAGATAACCATCTGTTTTCGTAATTTTGTCGCAAACCGGAGGATCCCATGCTTCACAATGACGCAGTTCTTTCCGAAATACCTCGAGTCACTAAAAGAGATAACGGGCGTTATCGGAAACTGTTTTGGGCTCCAAGAAACCCAAAGTCAATGTTTTTCAGAGCCATAAAAGTTTTGAGAGTAAAAACTGAATTAAATTATACATCAACACATAGAAACCTCAGTCACATAGAATTATACGACAGAAATCTATTGAAAAACATGACAATACATAAAATTTATAATTGACAATAAATATTAAAGTAGTACAATAATAACTGATTTGATTAATAATTTTGAATACGAATTATTAAAGTACTCGACCATTAGAATTTAGAGAACGTACTTCCGTTCCCATTCAATAAATGAACACCTAACATCTAATGAAGGTTTATAGGCACTAAAGCCAACTCCAACGAACAGAACCGCTCAAAACTGAAGGATCTAGATAGCAGAAATAGTAACGAAAAATTAATAACTACGCCCAAGCTCACTTGGGAAAAGACTCACATAGTAAATTAGAAAATAAATGCGACATAGTTCAAATCAAAGTTAATCGGATTTCTAGATACAAACGCCTCAGTGGAAAGATGTACACGACTAGGTATCACGAATTTCGGACTGCCGCTATTTACAAAATCCAGCCCATGGGCCACTCCTCCAAAGTCAACGATTTGAGCATCTCCGACGTCACGCTACTTTCCTCCACTTTTTCAGGAGCTCTTCAAACGCACCGCCGCGCCGCGCCGCGTCGCGTCGCGTCGGCGCTGGGAGCCGTATTTTTAAAGCGGCGCAGAGCCGCGAGAGAAGCGGACGTTTGTCGAGGGGCAGCAACCTGCGATCATCGCGTCGTGTCTCGTCGCGACGCGTCGGCGGCAGAAAAGAAAGCGCGGCAGGCGCGCGCCATTACACGCCCATCGCCCGTGCTGGCCGCCGCCCAGCGCGCGCCACGCGGAAAATCGCCCGCGGGCGAAGCACACCGCCCAATCGCCCACGGGAGTCACACTCGCCGAGAACAAGGATCGCGGGCGATTACACGCTCCTGAATTCCTCTTTTGAACCAACCAAACTAACGCACTATCAGTTGGAAAACGACTTTTTTGTCTTAGCGTCCTCGTGTAACATCCACTCAATTAAGAGTTAAACGTTAAAGCAATGATTGACCTACCCTAACCCAATCGTATTGTACGTCTCTTCATTGATATAAATTGGTCTCCAATCCACATTTAACTACGAGAATAACTAATATGCTCGTATTACCTATCGTTAGCATTAAACAGGCCTATTTTCCAACCACTGGCTCATGAATAAGGAAATGTTTTCCATTCTCTAAACTTCGCCCCGAGGAAATTCTGTATTCCGCATCATTCTCATTTTTTTATCATCTACGAATATTGAATCATTATAGGACAGTCGTCGCCAAATGTGAGATTAAGGGAAGCAAGGGGGATCACTATTGATGCCACTATTCGGAGTAAATAAGAATCTTCAACAAATTTGACTTCACAAATTATTAGATTTCGCAAAACACATTGGCCCATTTGTGTACAGCATCGATTCCAAAGAAAACCTTTAAAGCTCAACTTGTTTCCCCATTACGTAACTAGAGACGTTCAGCACATAATGCAAGCGAAGTCCTTTGGGATCTATCCAAATTCTGGACAAAATGAATGTCAAAGAGAGTGGCTTTTTGGATACAACGTTATGTTATTGTTTGGCACGCTTCAGTGTTACAAAATTAGAATTTGCAAGCAAATGACATTGAATACATTAAGATCATTCATTTATGAATGTTTCGTCGGTGTTCAGGATTATGCTATAAGTAGAAGCGTCTTATTTTTGAAATTCAAATTGTATTGGAGTACACATAGAACTATATTTGATGTCTATTATACAAATAGAACAATCCCATTTACAGACAACTCATTATTCTTCCTAAGGCATCGTTAAGCTTTGAAGATGATTTCAGGTGCTGATCTGCGTTCATTCTTAAATAAACTTTCGTATTTCAGTAGTTGGGAGGTGAATGCACAATCAGCAGGAGGTGAGGATCAAAGAAGTATTTCTGTTCGATTCAGACATTATTTACGATTTTTAATACTGAAAAATAAACTTACAATGGGTGCGAAGATTACCGCGTAAGTTATAGTTTTAAATTGAATGTAAAAGCAACATCACAACTGCAACATGAAATTCAGGTGTCTGAAAAAAAAGTTTACTATTTATCGCATGCAGACAGATTCAATACATCACAATGCTCAGTTTCCCAACGATTAAATAAATCAATATTGTGTGATAAATAACAATTGTTTATTCAAAATTATCAAAACAATCGTTTATTAAAACTTTTACACAATGTTTCGTGGTTATTTGAATCACAACATCAGGTGAAGATACAACAACCAATTTAAAAATTATATAAATTGCCATGTGCCAAAGGAAAAACGATCACAATACACTTAAAAATAACCATTACGTAATTCATGATGTTGATCCGAGCAAGGTAAGAAATGAATGGAAATTCATTACACGCCTACTCCCCTTCAGCGACAACTTCAGATGTCACATTTGTAATATTAAGATTATGTCTTTATGTTTGATTCTAGCAAATGGGACACATACGTCTACTGAAATGTATGTACCAAACGCAATAACCTCCTCGGAGCCTTTCGACAATTGTCGCGCAGCAATACATTTCCCGCGCGGCCCCATAAGTTCCGGCAGCGGCTGCCGCTCGCGTCAGCTGCAAAATGGAGCGGTTGACGCAATGCGCCGGAGGGGGGGGAGTCTCCGCCATCTTGGAAGCGCGCGACGCCGTTATGTCACCTGTTGCAACGACGCCTCTGTTGACGTTGGCCCGGCGGAGCCCGCGCTGTTTCTAAACAGCACACGCATTTTCACTGGCCTTTGGCACACACGATCGACACAGCGCGGCTACTAGTCGACAGACCTCCCGCACTCACATGTCTTGAGTGTTCTTTAATTTTAGATACAAAATCGATTAAAGCAAAATACAGAGTTTCGATTGAGTACAATAGATTTCATATTCATCGACCATATTTCATTCGTGCGATTAAAAGTTTGATTATTAACCATTAATTTGGGTAGTAAAATAAAATTGCAACAAGAACATGTGTACAAGAATTTGAAGTGATTAATGAAAAAAATTCCAGCTCCCACAGAATAATCCTCTTAATAGAAACTGCAGCTCCTTATATAGTGACTATTCCACTTATGTGCTGAAAGACAAAAGTAAGGAATAATTCGCTGAAACTTAAGCAAAGCGCAGATGTCTATGAGTAAATATCATATTAGTCAGTGTTATTCATGTTTCGCGCACCTGTTTTTCTTTCAGTGGTCAAATAAGTTTTCTTTGTGTACATTACACTGTTGTTTGAGTAAACACTATTTTCAGTGAAACTTCACAAGCAGAAATAAATGAGAAAATAACCAACTCAATGCTACAAAATAGTAAAAACATGCAAACAAGGAAACTGTTTGGAAACAGCTCCAGCATTCCTGTTGTGGAGGATGTAATGAAGTTTTGTCACAAACATCAAATCAAGACATCTATGTAAAAAATAGTGGGTTAATGATAATTGGTTTTACAATTTTTACAAAACTAGTTCATTTTATTATTTGTGAAAATTGGTTTTAGATTTTCCCGGATTAAACAACTTAGTAGTATTATTAGTATATTATATATTAACCAATGCTTTTTTTTGAAGTGCTGTGTTACTTTAACATCTGAATCTTGGAATTCCTAAATAGGTAATATAAAATAAAAATGGAACTATTGAATTCATTCAATACCTTACTTGAAACCATTCCAGGAGGCAATGATATTAAGTAGTTTTGTCAAGAACTTGTAATGAAAAGTAATGATACTAAGGGAACCCGGCAGACGTTGTTCTAGCCTTCATATCCTTCTTTCTCCTTCCCTCTCTTCCTTTCTCTCATCGTCTCCGTCTCTCCCTCCTTCTCCTTCCGCTTCTCCTTCCTCTCCGTCTCTTCGTTTCTCCGTCTCTCCGTATCTCCCCGTCAAGATGCCATTGCATCTTGAGCATATTTCTGCACGTAACGTGGACTGCCTAAGTATGAACATGTCAAAATAGTTAGCTTTCCAACGTTGAATTTTGTTATATTGACGTTTTTTGTTAATAAACAAGGTGAACGGGAACAGGTAATGTTTCACATTTGACTGAGGTTGTCGTTAGCTAGTACGGCGAGCTTCCGGCAGATGCCGCAGTTTGCTGGTACACAGTGGACCGTTAAAAAAGCTGTTTTCTCGCGGCCGCGGGTATGTTACTGAAGCATAAATAGATAAAAACCGTCTTCTTTAGCGGGTTGAATATCGTGACAAAATTTGTGTTCAATCGGTGCAGAACTTCTTGAAAATTTGAAACGTAGACAACCAACTTAACAATTATATATATATATATATATATATATATATATATATATATATATATATATATATATATATATTTACTTATTTATTTTGAGCCGAAGCCGAATATATGCCCCGCCCATGCAGCAAGAACCCGAGACAGAGAGTTGAAATATTGGTCAAGCCGAGAGGTACCAACGCTGACCAATAGTAAATTCGCAAGATGAACTAAATATCGCCTTTGATTCCAGAGGGAAAAGCGAGGAAAACAACGGTCAAGATTTTTTTCTGTTGAAAGACGAGAGCTTCAAAAATGTCTGGAAGAGAGTAGTCGAGACCAGTCTGTTACATTCCGCTGAAGGAGTAGATGATCAGTTCGGAGTGTTCTATGGTGTACTATCCGTCGTTTTACAAACTGTTCTTTTCGGCCGTTACGCCGGTTAGTAAAGAGAAATAATCCTTGCACGAATCCTGGCATCTGACGAGGTGGAAACAAGCCATTGTTTCATGAACTGGAAATACGTGCATGAACTACACCGCTTCTAGTGGTCGAACAGAAGAGAATTGTGTTGCAAGCGGATAAAGATTACGAGCGAGTGAGTACTACTACGAAGAAGAGTGCAACTTGAGCCATCACTAATTGAACTAGAATCTAACATTGGGGGCCTCTTTGAACTAATTCGCGCTATAAAACTCACGAGAGAACGATCCACCCCTAGCACTTCCCAAGACGCTTCAATATCTGAAAACGACGAAAATTAAAAAACACGCTGTTTCCGATCGACGCACTTTGAAGAAAAAAGGCGAAGTCGGAAGAAACGAGGTACGAGCTTTGCAGCCGAGAAGTGGCGAGCTCAGCGTTAGATCCAGACGACCGACATCGCATTTGGTTGTTTGGAGAAAGGTTCCACCACCGAGTTCGCGAAGGTCTACGAAAGGGTATCGTCCGCCAGCGAGTCGAAGCAGCGGCCGCCCCGAGCCAGCGCGCGCCTCACCGTGAGCTAAGGTGGCCGAGACGGAGGGCCAACCGCCCGCGTCGGAATCCCGCGATAGCCACGCCCAGAAGACAGAACCCGCAGGGTACATTAACCCCTTCCACGTTGCAGATGCGTGAGTACCCGCGTGAACAGAGACAGGGACAGTCAAAATATTCAATAACTAAATTATTACCATCCAAATTGAACATTTAAAGAAATGGAATTTAGTTAGTTAATGCCTTATTTTACGTGGCGAGACTCGGGCCATCAGGCCCGCTCTTCCGTCTAACCACGCAAATTTCGCTACGCTCCTTTCACCACCTAGCGGAGAAAGGAGGTATTATCTTGGGCGACGAAACAGGCGGAACTCAATTTTGCTCAGCGGCTTCATTTAGACTTGAGGATATTTTACATGCAGTAAATCTACTACACGGGACAGCCGGCTTTACTTCCCCTCCGAAGGAGGAATTTAGAGATTCAAACGCAAATTTGTGGAATTGTAACGAAAATATTAATGAGTGTTGCTTACAATACTTTTGTGTACGATATTGCCGACATTATTAAGTAAAATTTTCAATCTTAATGTTTATTGTGAATAATCATGAGCTCATAAAATAGTTATTTTTGCAAACTAAATTTGGTTAAAGCTAGGTATAGGTATTACTGACATCTGCACCAGCTGGTAGACGAAGTAAAGAATAATTATTAAAGAAAGAGTTCAGAATTGCGACTAAAAAGGGTAATCTTTATATGATCAGTGTGGCTGAGACATTCCAGTCCAGTGCAACTTACGAATGCAAGCGTTCGAATAACGAATTCCATGTTCAGTCTTTTTGTGGAAGAATACATGATTTTGTGTCACAGATCCACAACCTTCGATTTCTTAGTCGTTTACTTACCTGTATTCTTCCAAGCGTGCATTCCTAGCAGAAGCTTTCTAAGAACAATTGAACTAAATCAACTTGGCAGTTGTGATGACGGATCGGCAGTAACGCCTACGCTGAGCGATGCTCCTTTAGGGATAACGACGCCTGGTCGGAAGAGTTGTAAATGCACGACGCGCCGCGGGAATTTTGAGGACGTGTTCCGTGACTATTCATCTTATTTGTTTATTTAGTCGTTTTATTGACGTTTATCAATGTATTTATTAAGGAAATATTCACAGTAAATATTACAGTTAATGGAGAATTATCCCCATGCCCTCGTAATACTTAATGACTATAGAGTCATTAGGTCAAAAGAAATTAACCTCGCCAGAAGTTAACTAGAAAAGGCAGAAGACAGTTTCAATTTCTGTTAGTTTTCAATAGTCGCAGAAGAACGTATTGTATGGATTTCGATGTAATTAATACTAACACTCGTATGAAGTTTATGGCATTTGCTCGTTCCTTGTTCAAGTTTTATTACACTTCGTACTTGGGTATTAACATCTTTAATTCCATCATCGTTTCTTTATAAACCAATATTTCTGCTAAGTTATTTAACCCTATAAATTGTAACTTTCAAACACATGTATTTTATGTTTCGATGCATACTGTCAATCATCTTCTCCAACAAGAGCATCTGTTAGTGATAATTTAAAAACTACAAAACTTCTCACAAACACAAGAGAAATAAAATAGCTTTGGAAACTTATTTGCATCACGTTAGCACAGAATTCCTCGACCTAAAGTTACTAACCTGACGAATTGTGGCGGCGCCAGAAAGTTTTAAATATAATAGAAAGAAATGAATGCAGCTGCAATTTGGCAACGGATTGGAAAGACAAATAACTGACTCATTTTCTTCTTTTGACGGGCCATTTCGCGTAATGTGCGACGTCAGACGAAAGACTTACTTATACCCGTTGCAACAGTACATCAACTCTTATTATTGTCTTTTCCATCTCACAATTTTTGAAAAAAAACATTGGTCAAAATAAGACGATTCGTTTCTAGCCTTTAAAAAATTAATTATTTTTAAACAAGAAGTCGTATTGGTTTACGAACAAAAGTTTCATTATCAGTAATTTTCAATTAATCAATTTTCACAACAAATACTTAGCAATTGCATATTTTTTCACGCATTTCCCAATGTTAATCTCTATCCGCTTTCAATTAAATTTGTTGACTCTTGTTCCTGTTCGGTACTTTTGTTTCTATTATTTCTAAGCTATTTGTTGGCGCTTAAGGAAAGTGGGGATGTGCCTCCACGAAGTACATTCCTGGCTAATCAGCTCCGCCGCCTGGCGGGCTGCCCGTCGCCGCCACCAGCAGGGCGAGGGTCAAGCGCGAGGGCGGGGCGCGAGGCCGCGCGGCACGCACGCGACGCCAAGGCGGCACGGACGCGGAGAAGCGGCGAATGTGCAAGGTGCACGAACCAAGCGATTGCAGCAATCAACATGAGATAAGAGAGGAGGAAACAAAATTAGGGAGTAGGGTGGAAGTAATATTGAGAAGCAAAGTCACATGGAATACCCTCCAGCAAGGTGAATTAGGGCTGAATACGTGGTCGCTACGCAAATGTGGAACACGCCAAGAATGAATGTGTGCAAAAAGAGCGCGAAGAACCTTTGAGTTCCAAGTACCAGCAAAAAATACGGTTAAAAAAAGTGAGTATAGTTGGGACGAGAAGCGATCTAAAGCAATGGGTCAAGATGATTTAGGAAGAAGGGGGTAGAAGGGCAGAGGAAGAGCAGGGCGCCGTCAGCAATGTCGCCGCGAAGCGGAAGGAGAGGGGATGGGCGGGGTGGGGTGGGGTGGGTTGGTGGTGAGGGGAGGGGAGTGGGCGGCGCCGCGGCCGCTGGAGCGTCTGCGCTGGCGCGGCGCCACGGCCGACCGGAATAGCCGCGCCGTGGGCGGACGCACCGCGGCCCCTTATACAGCCGGCGCTGCCGCCACCGCCGCGCCGCGCACCGCCGTACCACGCACGCGTGCGAACCGTCCATCGCTTCCCTCAGCCCCTCGCCTCGCGCGGAAACACACGCACGCAGGTGCAGCCCATCCCGCCCCGCCTCGCCCCACCCCGGCCCTCGCCTCCTCACCGCACCGTTCCGTCCGCGGTTGCCCGCGCCTCTGCGAAACCGATGAAAACATCGTAACTCTGCACGTGTGTCGGGGAAGGCGGCCAGCAGCCGCCCGCGCCTTCGCGCCGCAGCCGCCGCTGTGGGTGCCCGGTTACGAGTTGGCGTTACGAGAACAGGGCCTGCGGCTGGGCCTCACAGGCGGCACAATGCAAAGGATAAGAGAGCAAGCTTCCAAGGAGAAGTAGAAACTGAAGTAAAAGAACAACAGATTTATTGGCAATGTGTGTGAGACAATGGATTAGGCGAGGAGCAGAAAGGGGGAGGGAGAACGTGGAAGAGAATGGAGAGAGGAACAAGAACAGAGACAACGCAAGAGAGAAGAGTCGGACGGATGTAGAGAGAGGTGAAAGGAAAAAGATAAAACTATTTTAGAAACTTCTCCTTGATCTCGGGCTTGAAGTTTATATAATACATTCCTCCGAGAATGTAAGTTAACTTCAAAACTTAATTATAATAATTAGACAATTATTTTGTGCTCAATATCAACAGCTGTGATTATCCACATGTTGTAATGTCATTGTTAAGATAATTGCACTTCATTAATTATATCAAAAACACATGCATATAAAGATGTATTAAACACGGGAAGCTCTGAGAGTCTTCGTGTAACTGATGTCGGGATCGAATCCCATCCTGGTCATGAAGAGTCAGTGTCAAGTGGCACTGATATGATTCTCATGTGACTATGTTTCCTGAATGCAGAATTCTGTTCGGAATTAATTACTTCCAATCCATTATTTGATTATGAAACTGTTCCAAAAATACAAAATTTACGAAATTTAATTAAAAATCACGATCACCACTATTTTAAACAAGTTTTTAACAAACTATTAAAAGTTGTTTCCACCTTTTTAAATTGATATTAATTACATTCAAAATCGTAAGATAAATTGACCTCATCTAAAAAAGATTGGAAGAGATATAAAAAAATCCCCCTGATCAAATTTTAATATCACGAGTTCTACGAGTATCTCACACAGACAAGTACCTCAGAATACACATTTTGCTGGATGTAAACGCTACGATGTATGGGAGGAAGACCCGAAGAATTCCAGAGTAGATTGCACGTATTCGCAAACTGCGGGGGAGGAAATTGCCTCAGCGGCACCGCCCAGGAAGCGCCTGCATGCACTTCGCACAGCTGGTGCGGGGACCAATTAGCGCGGGCGAGAGCCGTGCAAAACGCACAGACGCCGGAGGACGCCGCAGGGCGGGGCCAGGGTGGGGCCGGGGCGGAGCGCGGCCAGGCGCTGAAGGGTGGGAGGAGAGGACCTGGCGCGCTCGTCGACGACTGTCATCCGCCCTGGCGTTTTCGCCGTCGATTATTTTCATCACAGCGTCACCAACAAACGCCGCGGCGCGGCACCCGAGCAAGTGGGACAGGCCGTGGTGAAGTCGTGTTGATAGTAACGTGACGGGGTGGTCGAAGAGGCATGATGAAGGAAACAGAACGTTGATTAGCAAAGGCGCCGGGGCCGAGGTAGTGTGCTAACTACACATTCATCTTTATGACAGGATGATTGACAGGTGTGCCCGAGAGTGTCTCCTTATCACAACATTACTTTGACACTCCCAACCAGAATAGAACGTAATAAGAAGAGCGAGCACATTCTTGGAAAAGTTATCCAAAACGCTTAGCAGACAGCGATGACTGAAAAATCTACTAATGGTGCCGCCATAGAATCAAGACAAAGTATTTATAGCGCATTGTAAAACGCGTTTATTTCATTGCATATAACACAATTTATGCCATACGAAAACTATGATGGCAAAATACCGACCAGGAATACCACAGGTTCGAGAAAACAAACGTACTCGCCAAACACACTGCAGCTAATCTTGTGAAATAACTGCAGGAAAAGCGCGCGCTTTGCTGAGGGCGATGGCGCTGGCGAAGCGGCGGCTGCGGCGGGGAGGCGCCCACGCGCGCTCCACTTGGCTCCCGCTGCAGCCCCTCATTCTAAATCGCGCTGCGCTTCCACCTGCCCTCGTTCCGGGGCCCACGCCCCTGGCAGCCGCCACGCCACCTCCTCCCCGCCCTGCCCGCAACCCTTCCCCGCCATGATTGCATCCCTCCCAACCCCAGCCCGTAACGCTTCACGTCACAGGCCCGCAACCTTCACCCGCCATGATTGCATCCCTTCCAACTCCAGCCCGTAATGCTTCACGTTACAGCCTGCAACCCTTCACCACTACCGCTCCGGCCCGCAACCATTCACCGTCATGATTGCATCCCTCCCAACTCCAGCCCGTAATGGTTCACGTCACAGGCCCGCAACCCTTCCCCGCCATGATTGCATTCCTCCCAACCCGAGCCCGTAACGCTGCACGTTACAGGCCCGCAACCCTTCACCGCCCTGGCCGGTAATCCTTCCTCTTCCTGGTCCGCAGTTTTCCCCGACCCCGCAGGCAACTCTTCACCTCTCTGGCTCACTACTCTTCACCGTCCCGATTCGCAACTCTTCACCGAACTGGTCCGCAACCCTTCTCTGCACCGGCCTGCACCCCTTCCCCGCCCTGGCCGGCAACCCTTCTCCCCCCCCCCCACAGCCCGCAACGCTTCACCGCACCGGCCTGCAATCCTCCACCGACCCAACACGCAACCCTTACCGATGCTCGGTCCTTGCGATCTACGGCGCTCGTCTCGCACCCATCCTCGCTCCAACTCCGAAGTCTGCGCTTTCCCCTCCCACAAACTTCCCCCACTTCGCCGTCCAGCAGCTTTCCCCACTCCGTACTATCCGTTTCCCGACTCGGTCCTGGTAATTTACGGCGCTCGCTTAGCGCATGCGGGACCACACTGAATGCTGAATAATTTTCTGTTGAATGATATCACTCTGTCAAAGGAATATTGGTATTTTCCAGAAAACGAGCTCAATGTATACCAAAAACCTACAACTGGATACAAAGAACCTCGTTATTGAATAAAGGAGGAAATAAACGTTCTCGTTACCTCAATGTTTGTATCACTTAGAATTACGTCGCAACTTTACATTCCACAACAGGGTTCTCCCTCTGCAGATATACGATTTCACTTTCGTATTACTTCATATATCTTTATTTTCACCCGTGTTCTTGAGTTAATCTTTAGGGGCAAGATTTTAGTTGAAAATGTCAAGAAACAACAAAGCTGTCTTATTTTACGGTCACTATCAGCACAATCAGGAATTATTATAGGAGAAAATTGGACGAACACGAATACTGGGATATATAAAAAAGTTGGTAATCATTAGTGAACGGAATTTATTGTAATAAAAAATGAAAAATATGTACCTATATATGTACTTATTTTTTCCAAAACAGGTAAGAAAACAATAGAAAATACGTAAAATAAAAGTTCATTATTGTGTTTAAAATTGTTCTCTACAAGCATTTTCTGATCATTCGCCGATCAGTTCTTAAGGATTTGGAATGGCTGGAAGTAGGTTCTATCTCTACTGAAGTAATTGTACTCTAGACTTCACTACATATAAGAATTTTATTCGAAATATAAAATACGTTTATAGCATATATTACAATGCTTTCGAGGAGCCGGTGTACAAGTGAATAGTCATACAGTATAGCGAGTGATGGATCCTAGGGAAGAGTATTAAAGGGTATATACATTCTACCCTCCAAAATGAACAACGCGGGAAGACAATTTTCCGTAAAAAATATGTGTTAGTTTTCGATCGAGCAACGAATTTGCTGTTTGAAATATAAGTAAGCACGTGGGTGAAATTACTTTTGTTCATAAAAATCCGCTCATCCCAGACTCGCAAGTACGCAGTAAGCGGGGGGGGGGGACAATTCATGGCAGATATATGGTGGTAATAGAAGCGGAGTAGCATTACATTTGATTTGTAAGAAAGATCATTCCATATGAAGTATTGCAAACGCGCATCCGAAATTTTCCTTTTCGACGTATGAATGTATTAGAATGTAGCGAAATATCTAAGAAATGTGTCGTAATATGTAAAATATGTAAAAATATGTAATTATTCAAAAATATGTAAAATAATAATAATTCTAATAAATAGAGAATGTCTTGTAAACTCTAAAAAATATAATTGAATGCGAGAATCTAGTTCCAGTACAAATATATAATTACATGGAAATCCGTTCTCTAGTAATCATTTACAACAATCGGTGTAAAATTAAAGTAGTTTTATTCATTTTCTTCGATGAAAAAAGTAAATTGAGAAACACTCTCCTCCCAATCCGAGAAATCGATTGCTTAGCTGCTATCTTCATTCAATAACGCACATTTCTACTTTTTTCTAAATAAATAGAAGTGACATTACCACAAACAATGTGAAGCATTGACATTGACGTGACGATATGACGATTTTTGCATCACAGTCTTTTTTATGAAATGTTATATTTAGAGGCAAGAAGTCACTGTGGGAAATTTTATTCATAGACCATTAGCATCGCTTCAGAGTTACAATCCATTTTCTTTCATTTAAGTCGTTCGTTCGTGCTCTATCCAGTATTACGCAATAATCATATTGCTACACCAGAACATTTTGAATTAATTTATTTTAATCCACTCTCAGGCATCGCTAATAATAAGCACATTCACAAGTAAAGGGCTCTTGAGTGAAGTATATTTTATTAATAATGATATGGATCAAGAAATATTTTAATACGAATTGGATGGGAATAAATACCACAGACAACAACTCGAAGCATCATTTTCACAGAATATGCATTTTCTTCACGTAAAACTCCGATATAAAGAGCTTAATTAGTTATTTGCTGCAGCGAGACTGGGCATACTACTGACGTTTGTCGCATTGCATTAAACAAACATTTATTACAATAGCAAGCATACATTAATGTGTCCACATGCTAGTGCATAACATTATGTCCTGGCTTATTTTGTCACAAGAACAATGCTTATAATTCTGCACGAGAAAACAAGCTACGAGCTCCCCAATTAAAAGCTCTATTTTAAATCTCCTAAATCCTTACTCCAACAGTTTCCAACGATATAGCGTAATTTGAACATCAAAAGCAATGTTTTGACCCGTACGACTTTTACAACATAATATCTCCATTTCCAACTCGTGATAGTGTTATTGTGTGACGTAACAGCTTAGTCCTGGAAGGTTTCCAGAAGTGTTACGTGATTCTGAGCCAACATCAACAAGAAACCTATTTGTGCAAATAAATACTACTTCTAACGTTCAGAGTATCTGAGGAAATGAACAAAAATACAATAGTAATACGAATAGTATAACTTAAAAGTAAACGTTTTCCGATTATCAAAAGCTGTAAATGTAGAGTCATGCAAGTCATGCAAGATACTAATCATTTTTCGTGGTCGATGAACACGGCCAAAATCTTGCATTTTTCTTCATCCAAAATCAATTCGATAAAAGCTATTCTCTCGAATTTTACCGAACCACTAGCATAGTGCAATAAGTCAATAGGTGGTAGTAAACAACAAAGATATACTTGAAGCGGGAGGGGTTTCATTCTTAGGATTCTGGCAATCCCTGTAATGGCGCAGACGACCTTGCGATCTGGAACTAACTACGACATGTGTCTTGCAGAGTGCCCTCCAAGTTGTTGGCACTTTTCATTGCAATCAACGACTACAGGTCGAGGAGGAAAAAGGGATGAATGCTGTTTCGAAAATGTAACACTAAAGGAACATCTTCAAACAAATGCACTTTCTTCATATAGGGAACTAAATATCCTTTTTCTCTCTGTATTTTACCAACAGACCCAATTTATTATATTCGAAATGCTCCCATCAAAAAAACTGGCAGAAATGCAGAACTGTTTACAAAAAACAACATTCAATATAGCTTCACACAACTGGTTCACGTTGATACACAAGTAAGACGTAAAAAATTTCGGAAGAAGCGTCCATGGATATTTTTAAAAACTAATGGTGATTAACTAAAGAACCCTACCATAACAATAAAGAAACTTATTTACGGCAGTTGAGTAATACGTCAATAAAATGAAAAAAATATTACATTATTTATAACAATAGAATCTAAAACAGGCGCTTGGTAGAATGAGAAAAGTAAGTAAAAAAGAGGTAGTGTCAGAATACAGTCTTTGGTAGCATTGTTTTCATTGTCACGCTTTTCTGTCACATTCAGCGTTTTAATCTGAAAGTTCTACAATTAAACGCTCAAATTCCTTCAATTTTTGTCAAAAGTTTTGAGAATTTCTCAACGAAAAAAGCACAAGGTTAACAAGTATCTCTCTAATACAATACAGAAAACGATTAAATTGGAAAACAAGGAACGTATAGGCTTCAACGGGGTCAAATATGGTCCTCAGTGATGAAACTAAATATTTTACTAAACACGAAACTCAGTGTTTGCTGTTTAAATGAGTAACGCACAATGAACGGACAAGTAACAAACGGCAAGGAACAAGACCAAGTGTGAAAAGACCAGAATACATGACGTGCGATCATCTGCGACCTCATGCTAGATCTCTACGGCTAACGTGTCTTCGTGGGAAAAGTTGTGGCATCCTACACTAATTCTCCATTCTTCCTCGCAATGTTTCTTTCCCGATCACCCAAGCGACGCGCTTTTATCACAAAGCTCGACGATCGGTCAGCCTCAACTGCAAGGGAGAGCCGCGCATAATGTCCACCTTCACGCGAATTCCCTCGGCGGTGCAGTCGTGGCGGCCGGGGCGGCGATTGTCCCGGGCGCCAGCCATTGTGCCGAAGGGGGCGGGGCGGCTGCAATGGGCGGTCGCGGGTGGCCGCCGAAGAAATACGCGCGGCGCATGCGTAACGAGCGCGGCCAACGCTTGGCGCCAACGGACGCCAGCGCCCGTCTGTCGACGGTGTCCAAGCGGCGCGCGCTGATGTTGTAACGGGCCACGCCCCTGGGATCCTTCGCCCGCCCCGCCGCGCCGCCCACACCACAGCGACACGCGCACGCGACACCACGCGTTGACATTCCCACCACATTCTTTTTAGCAGTAAACGGATATAAGAAATACAAATATAAACCGCTTCCATATTCACAGTTAGTTTCACGTCAGTATATGACAATTATTTTCGGTGTTAAAACTAGCGATCGCCATCTAAGCCATCTAAATATCAAAACATTTGAAACAAGATGTCTTGGAATAAACAATCTCATTAATATTCAAGTTTGAAGATGATGCAACTACTACGAACACACGAACTAAATAATTATTTGTAAAAATTATGGTACTTTTCAAAACACAAACTAGTGGTGCTGCAACAGCACGTACTTTCTCGCATTATTTGTAAAGATCACGCAATATTATAATACTGGTGGGTACTACTTGAACGTATGTTTGTGTAATTTTCGAAAAAATCAAAGACTACATCAAAATGACGTTTTTCATGTAATTCAGTGGATTTAACTCTACTAACCGCATCAAAAAAATTAAAAGAAATTGAAGTAGTTTTTGAGAAATTTTTGTTTTCAAAATCGCCTTTATTTCACACATTTTTTGAAGATGACGAAAAAAACGTAGTTTTGCAATTTTCAAAAAGTTAGAAAAATCAATCGAAACTCGGACCCTTTACCATCTTTTGCAAGAGGAAGTAATTTACTGCGTGTAGAAACATAAATTATCCACCTTTTCGGTATGGATCCACAATAACTTTTGTGCCAAAAGATCACCGCATAAATACATTAATTTCTCTACATTACTACGTAGTAGTATGTAAAAAAGTAAGAAATCAGGACTAGTAATTTTTCATATATCTTCAATATATAATTAAAAATGTTCGAAATGGAAAACAAACAAACTTTTTATTTAAAAGTAAGTTTCAGACTCAAAATACAAAATACACTAGCACTAATAAAAAAAAAAATAATCAAATTCTGAACGAGCAAATACAGTTGCTGACTTTAATTGGGATACCCGGTATATTTTCATCTATTAAACTTCTATCAATTTTGAATACAGCATTGAAGTCATTCGATGAGAGATCCAGAGGTTCGATGCTACAAATTACCTAACAGATCGTTTTCCCGCCACGGTTGCGTTACTAAACAAGCAGACGAGGCGCGCGCTGCGCATTCCGAGCGCCTTCCCCCGCGCCCGCATGCCAACACGCATCGCGCGCGTCGCCCGCGATCTCGGGAGAAGGGAGCAGGTGCGCCGCGTCTGGCTGCCGATCCGCCAATTGTGGCGCGCGCACGGCGCCAGCCGCCCGCGCCCAAACCCAAGGACGGGCGTCGACCGACAAGGGCGCGTGCAACGAGGGGGGGGGGCGCATGTGCGCAGTCGCGCCATTCGAACTAAATCTCGTTCAAGGGTTCATTTACTTTACAGTTCATTGACCAATCGACGTTCACGCGACCAAATTGTGGTTGACGAATGCGCAGTTTACTGCGGTAGAATTACTACTCGCATGCAAACATGTGTTATTACATAACAAACTTCGTCACTCAAGGAATACATGACATAACTCGTGCTATTGCGCTTGTTCACTAAACATATCCCACACACATCACATGCAGTTTTCCACAGTTGTGGCGTAAACTAATAAAAATCTCCATAACATGGTCCTAATAATGGTCGTGGTATTTAAGGAATATTTCACAGGAATTCAGTACCAATAGGTCTTTATATAGAGTATGAGTGATAATCCATCACCATCTGGATTTTTCGGAAAGGAGGTTTTTTTTATTAGTTCGCAGAGTTCGGACTTTCAGCATTATCGAAGGAATGAAAGGACAAAGAAGTAGCAACTATTAATACACAATAAGAAGCATTATTTCTTCTAAATTAATATATTAATTCAAATTGAGTAGAATCATTCAGCAAAATTTATTCATGCACGAATTATGTCGCCTGAGGAGGTATAACTAACAACTGACAACAAATTTAAACAGTACAAGTAGCAGTCAATTTAAATCATTCGTACTAACATAATACTTCTAATTTGAAAATGGCCCAGAAATGTTATAGAAAATATACGGTAATTGGTGCGCAATGTGCAAAAATTCTACTTTTAACTGAAATTCTAGAAGAATTTTTTGTGTTCGTTGTACTTCTAGTCATGAACTAGCAGGATTTGATTGGACCAAACGAGTGCATCAAACCAAAATAAATCTAAATTTCGTCAAATAGCAAACAATTTCAGCAATACATTTTATACCACAAAAAATTCGCTTCAGCCAAACACCTTATTTTTTTCCTGACATATTCAGCAATGCAACTATATTATTAAATTCATTTAGTCTCAAAAGCCATAACGGAATTTAAAAAAGTTGAAGATGAATAAAACTTTCGTCCTCATGCAGTCATTTACTACTCTCTAACAGATCGGCAAACCGTCGATCGCAAGCTACTAGTAAGCTCGCGGAGAAATATATGGTAAGATCGCAATGTCCAAGGTTGGCTAACCTGGAGTGTCTCCACTGAGCTCAAAAGACTCACATAATCAGCAACCTACGTACTCCCGTGCAATTGTCACGGACAGTCTACGTTAACTTTGTGAGCGTGTGGTAATGCCGGTTATGTTTTTTGGATGTAAGTAAAATATTTGCTGATGTGGATAATTTGATTTTACTCATTGGCACGAATCTAGATTTGAGCTAATGATAAAGTTAAAAACAAAAAGCTTATCAATTTCATTCGGAATGGGGAACAGACTACTTCTACTTGGCCAGGTATATGACAAATGAGAGTTTACAGTGCTACACAAGTCTGTCAGTTGGGACGAAAGGAAAGTAAAGCAATAAATAAATATAGGATTTGGAAAAAGTTCTTGTTTGTGTCCTGGTTTCTTTTGGCAGCCCCTTTAGGATTTTAATACGATACGATGGCCCCAAATCTTCATAATTTGCGAGTACAGTTGTTATCCGTGGCAACAATTGAATTCATCATTATAAAATATTATTTCGCCAAAATAAACCCACACCCAAATAATAATTCCTTATCTTAAAAAAACATGCGACCTATGGCTATACGCTAAATAATCTTCTCTCCTTTAAGCAACTTCACCTCGTGAAGGGATAAAAGGAGTCACTGCAACGTTTACCGCGTAAGTCGCATTTACTCGTTCTCTGATATTACTATTTACATTTTTTTAAAAATTATCGTCCATTTAATTATAGTTTGTCTAAATAAAGAATTGCTGGTAGGCATGCTTATTGATATTTATCATCTGGCACATACACAGCAAAGGCTCACGTCAGCGGCATTGTAATTGCCCAGTCTCGTGCGACAATCTAATTAGAGTGGCAAAAAATATCAGTATTTTATCAACTTCAAAGTTCTTAAGGGTCCGTTTGTAGAGAACACCGGTTCTATAACTGAGAAACGAATCAAGCCCACAGGGGGAAAAAAGTGCATGACGACTGGTTGTAACTTATGGAATGAATATAAAGGATGAAATAATAGATTCGGCGAATTACGACAAAGTTGATAGCTAAAGCAAGCAGTAAATCAGCTAAGAAGCACAGACGAGTCCGAGTAGTTGAGCCGAGGGAAAACGAACAGACGGCCTCCGCCGGGCCGCGCCGTGTGGAGAGGTGGAAATGTGGATTTGGTTTACGTGAAACGAGGATGAATCAGCGCCCGCGTTACGCGGCGGTGCGTGGCCAGCGGAGCGGCATCCTGAGGCGGAGGGTTGAGGGTGTGGTGAGGTGGGCGGGGCGGGGCGGGGCGGGGCGGGGCGGGGCGGGGCGGGGCGGGGAGGGGCGGGGCGGGGAGGGGCGGGGAGGGGCGGGGAGGGGCGTGGCGGGACGGGACGGGGCGTGGCGGGGCGTGGCGGGGCGGGGCGGGGCGGGGCGGGGCGGGGGCGTGAGCATTTGGTTTGCGTCAAGCGGCGCCGGCCGGGCCGTTCTGAGAAGCCAGGCAGCCGGCGGCCGCGTGGCACCGCAGACCGCGCGCACCTGGGTCGGGCGTAAAATGCTGCCTCGCCCGTCGCCGCCGCCACCGCAATTACCGTAAACGCCGCTGAAATGAAATCGGGGTTAATCTCCTGCCCCACTCATTAAAATGGAATCAACAGGCGCTGTAATATTCTTCACCCGGGCACATCAACACTATCGTACCTTCCACACTATCACTGTCACTTCGCATTACCACGCCTCGCTACTAACATCTCAGGCGCCCCCGCCGTCTCCATTCAACAATTACTCAATAAACCACCACCCTTATCGAACCTGAATGCAAAAGCCATCACCAAGTCTGAGTTCCGAGTCACTTACTTCAACGCCAGCGTCTTCGCGATCTTCGTCGTCGTCGTCGACGCCACTGCCAAAATAGCACCGTCGCCACCCCACCCACTGGCAACCATTGTCCGCCGTAAATTCCATCAATTATAGTCCCGTCGTGTCGCATCCGGCCCCTAATGGCTCGTGGCGAGGTGAGGGACGGCCGGTCGCCGCCCTGCAGGTGCGATCCTACCCAGAGCACGGCCCTCTACCCACTGCCCACCACCCGCTGATTTGCGTCTTAAAATTAACAGTATGAAACAGCTAAAGGAGTTCTCTGCAATGAAACGACTGCAAGAACCCGAAAGATTGTTTCTGTTTCTTTCGCTTACGGTATACTACAATGCAGTCTTCAGCAAGTAATGGTTTCCGAAAATTAAATATTTCATGCGTACCAGGAAGTAAAGCCGATGCAAAAATTTCCATTTATTCTCTATATTTCTTCTATTATTAAACTTTTAAAAAAGCTGCTCTACAGGTCCCCAAAAATGGCAAGTGCTGTCACACTCCGGGCAAACAGCGAACTCCTCTCCTTTCTAATACGAAGTTTAATTTAATTCCGAAATTTATTTAGCGCAGTCCCCTTTCGATTAATTACATAACGGTAGTGTTTATTCTTAAAAAAAGTTTAGAAACTCCTTTGTACACTGCCAACCACTCACATTTTATTCCTCATAAACTACCCGTTAAATCCTCGAACAATTTGTGATTTATCTTCCACAAAAAATCTGTGAAGCACTTGGAGAGATCTACTCCAAAATTACCACTAGATTTCCCATTATTTGTAAGTTCAATAACCAGAAGTCCGATTAATATGAGAAATAGAAACTAGTGCTACAATACCACAAACTTTCTCACCTTATTTGTAACTTTTGTAAATTTCGAAAATTCAGCATTCCAACAAAACTGTACCCTGCGCATCTTCTTTCCTCTATGCCAAGTAATCATTTAAAGAAAAAAATTGGGGCCGATTTCAGGATTTTTTATTTAAAATTACCTTCATTTCAAGCAAAAATTACACAGAAAATAAACGTGTTTAGAAAAAAAGCGTACATAACTTTATTTAAAGATCTAACTTTGAGGATAAGATTTCATTATGAAAGATATCAATATTCAATATTTTAGTTGTAGGAAAACACCAAAAAAATTTTAACTTTTGCAATTTTCGCGAATGCATCGAAAAATCAGACCTGCGCCATTTTTACATATGTACTTTGCTCTATCCGAGAAAAATTAAAGATATTTTGAACCATTTTGAGAAAATTTTGAAAATGTTAAGTTTCAAATAAAGTACCCTCCAAAGATGCAAATATCCGCTTCAAATTGACAGGGCCTTGTGTTGGGCTAGATCGATCGGAGAAAATGAATTTTGGAGAAAATCGTGTGAGCGGTTTAGACGCTGGGTGCGCAGGGCGCGAGGCAGGTGCTTAGAGGGGTGCGCAGGGCGGTGCGTCTCTTTCATCTCCGTCTTCGTCTTCGCGCCCGGCCCCTCGTTAAGGTGGACTAGGCCACGCTCGCGACGCAAAGCGATTTCACATCTCGTTACTCATCGGAGACAAGCGATTTTGCCCGGTCGAATTCGCCAACACTTAAGTTCTTAGAATCGAAAGAATAAGATTCCGCGTTACCTCACTCTTCAGCTCCTATTATTAAAAGAACTACCTCAGGGGATCCCATATTAATCGATGATATAACAACCGAAAGCCTCACTCCCCCTGTGGGCTTTTCGCCAGCTCTCGGAGACGCATGAAAACAAACAGCGTAACTAATTCTAAAATTAAAAAGCACATTTTAAAAGAAATAGGGTCCATTTTATCTCATCCGTCGCTTGGCATACATCACATTAATTACCCGTATTACATTCGCGTCTCGTATATTACCTGGTTATAACAAAAATACTCAACGAGCCGTAAAGGATCACAAGTGGAACGTCGTAGGGGTTCCCATTGCGAATTAATAAATCGGAGTATTAAGTATACAATTTTCGTTTAAATTGTCCTTAACACACGTATTCATAATACCTTACGTGACACATTCATAATAGTCTAAACGACTCATAATTGCAACTCAAGGCAACTTCTTGCACAAGCTTTTTACAGACCCATTCAATGTAAGTAATGAAATTTGTGCCTCCAAAGCGTAATTATCAAAGCCGGTGTCACACAAGGTCGAATGCTCAACGAAGATATAGTCCCAAACACACAATACGTCATCTATTTAGTAAGGAAGGATAAAAGGGTACACTACAATTCAGATCGATCGAACCTGGCGACTTCAAAAGATTTAGTGGGAAAGAAAATCTAAGAAAGATTGAAAAAATACCAAACGTACATTTCGAAATACATTACAAGAATTTTTAACGGTTTTCATCTAAAATATCTATTTGTATTACAACATTTCTCCTTAAAGAATGCAACGAATCTGGCAAAATTTTTCCAAAATATCCTGTACTTCCTTAAATTCTTTTCTAAGAATGACCCGGATAGAATGATGCTCATTTCTGACCTGGGCTGGTTTAGTAGTATTTTTTTTCATAAATCCATTCCATAATATAATTTCTATTTCATATGTGAACAACCACTACACAATTTCTTCGCACGCCTTCAAAATCCTTGCGAAGAGAATTTCGAACAGTATTATTGTGTAACATTGAAAGTAAATGATTGGTATTGAAAACAGAAATTACTAATGCGATTTACATGCTGAGAACAAATCAAAATATAAATAAAACCGAGAAAAATAAAACTATAACATAAAACAAATTAATCAGAGTCAAGTCAATATGTGTAATGAATTCGCAGATAAGCGGATGAAAAAGGAGAAAACTACTCTCAGATCTATGAAACATAACTGCGCTCGGAATTGTGAAGAAAACGAAAAGGAGCGATAAGTTTAAGGGCGGAGGCGCCTAGAGACGAACTTGGTGCCCTCTGAGAAGCTCTCAGCGGCCTGGTTGGCAACGCAGCGGTCCGCTCGCCGAGTGACGCAAGACGAGGCTTTTTTCCTCGAACGCCGCGCCGCCGACATCGACGCGTCCCGTCGCGCCGCGTCGCGATGGAGGTGGCGACGGCGGTGGCTGTCTGGCGGGCGGTCCGAAGTCGTGTCCCGAGATTCGAGCAGCCGATCATTGCCACCTAGCCCGATCTTCATTCCGACCACAAACGCCCTGGACAATGTCACGTTTTGTCTCCTACAGCAATCTATCACACCATTACAACCAACATCATTCATCCGACCGTCAACGCCTCATCTCTTAATTCACCTCTGATACCACAGCCGCCCCCTTTCCACTTCTCCCTCTTTCACAGCAGGTCCCACAATATCTGAAACTGTTTTCAATCCCGACATGAGTACCTCATTCAGCGGCCCCGTTTCTGCCCCATTCTCTCCTATAGTTGCTTTAACACGCGTAATCTCCACTAGTCTCTGTGTCCGTGACTATGGGCGCCGCCGCCGTCGCCTCCTCGGTCACCATGGGCCCGCCGCCGCCGCCGCTATTTCGAGCGCCCGCCACAAGGCGCGCATTGACGGCGGGCCGTGTGACCCGGTTTCTGGCGCCGCCTGCTGCGGAAGCGGCCCTTCTCGCCTCCCAGCAGTTGCTGCGCGTCTGCTGCGCACCGCCCGCCCGCCCACACTTCCATCTCCCCCGAGAGGCGAGCACGCTGGCCGAAAATGAATAAAAATGAAGTCTTGGATCACATCAGCGCTCTAAAGCTGACACTTTGGTCTAATCCATTCCAAATCTCTAAATTACAAATTTCCAATGTATTAAAATTAAAATACGAATGTGTTCAACATCACCGAGTTTATGGCGCATGTCTCGATTGTGTTCGAAGATGGACTGTTCTGATCGGTGGTTTCCGTGGTTAATCCGACCCGTTTCAAGAGAATTCCGGAATGGCATCCTCTTCAAAGGTGCCGCGCACGATCTTACCTTCGCTTTCCCATCCCATCCATCTCCCCAACCCGATCTAGGGTACGTCCCACACCTTCCTCTTTACTACTGGCATACTTAGGCAAAGAAGAGGCATTAGCTCTTTCAAAGAAAGCTGAAGGCTTGTTAAGAAAATAAATCGTACTGATCGTTATAAGGACAGAAAGCTAGTGTCCATCTCGTGTGTGAAATTCTTTCTTTTCGCATCTGATATTTTACTATTGCCAAATCCAGATCCTATTTCAACAAGCATATAATACTATGAAGGGGATTACTTCCATTACTATTGTTAATATTGTTATTTCTAGCATCCTTTCTCCCAAATCCTTTCACTGTTAACACTAATTTATTAAATTTACTTCCAATTTAATCATGGGTTCGACATACAACATATTACTCCTTACCTGTTGCATGTGGACGTGTGCATGAGCATGTGGACTATACAGAATTACGATTTCTGGAAGTTCTATTGATTGAAACCAATTATTAGATTGATGGCAACTAATATAAATGATCAGCCTTTTTCAACAATAAAAATTTAACATTTATTCTTGTATATATTACATATTCTATTGATCTCATGAGGATTATTTTCAATGTAGAACATTAAAACACCGTGCGGGATTAATATAGTTCGTAAGCTTACTATAGTATCTTGATAGATGGCTTCTCGGCTGGCTAGCAGAATATTGTCCATGGAATCCTTGTTATACCAATTCTCGCATCTTTGCCTAAGTTAAAAATGTTCCAGAATGTTCTCAACGATTTGCTATTACTAGGACTTAATATCTCCACAAATTTAAAACGCGATCGCGACTTTCCCTATCTGTGTTTCGTATGAAACACCTACTCGCGACTGACTGTAATCAGCTACTTATTGAAAAATTCTTCCATCTACGGAGCTACCTTACTATACATCCCCTCGAAACATGGAGTCTATTTTAATTCGAATTTCCAACTACTACATTAATAAAATTTTCAATTACAATACTACAATTTAAACAATACCAAGCTATCAAACCTCCAACTAATCATAAATTCCCACCTCACTATCATTTAAATAATACCCAGTCTATGCAGAAAATCCGTTCGCACCTCACCAACCGCTTACGTGTGTTCGCTTCAATATTTTTCTAGAGAATGATTCCTTGCATTCTTCTACAAGATAACGGCTCTCAACGCCCTCCCTACACATTTTTCATATAATGTGTTCGGGGCATTCTTGTTTATGTTGAAGACATGACGTATAAAGGAGAATATCGATGTTTTAAATTATAAACAATTTAATTAATTTTGTAAAGAAATAAAGGCGTTGTGCTAAAATCTTCTCTCCCTGGGCTGTCATGTCCGTATACTTGTAGGTAAAGTAAACGCCAAATACGACTATGGTAAGTTTCTAATATAACTTATTGTGCTACAAATATTAACGTGATTGTCTAAGGAGTAGCAATAATTATTCGTTTACAATTTTATTTCATTCGTTCATTGATTATATGTTTTTGCTGTACGTAATCTGTGATGAACGTTTTTGTTCACGTTTCATGGCCGACTGAAAATATATTGGCTACGTCTGCGTTAAAGAGGCAATTAAACGATTTTGATCATTTTTCTGAGTTCTGATTATTAGATGCGAGGTTTTAATTGCACGCATGCAATAAACATAATAATAATAATCAACGATTTTCACGGAATTAATAAGTATACTTAGTTAACTAAACGAAATATAATAATTATTGAATAATTAATAATAATATTTTCTATTATTATTATAATTATTATTACTGCAAAGTAGAGTTAAGAATACTAAAACACTGACAGAACAATTTTTGTATGTGGCAGTCATAAAATCGTTAAAAATAGCAAAACATACATGACCCAGACACTTTAATATGCAGTAAGAAGATCACAGGAATGAGTCACTGTGTTGAATATGTCCTTGATTGATTACTAAGAAAGAGTGATTGCTTATCCAGCGACTAAAACAAACGAAGTTCAAGGCTCATTTTTCCTCAATCTTCAGTTTTCCTCAAAGCAAAATCCGTTCGCACAGGCAGATATGCTACACCGATTCCGAATGTAAAACATCTACTCATTTTCCCTATCGTCTGTGTAGAAGACAACTGTCATTTTGCGGAGAAACTGATTTAATCCGAAATGAACAGTTTATTTTCCTGTCAAAGAACGTTTACTCTATACACAGGCTCTCTTGTGAACTTTATATGAGATTTATATTAGTAAAAACCGAGTATTTTCGAATTAGTTCTCTATTTCTTCGCCTCACAAAAAATACTATTTTGGAGATTTGGAATTTTGATGAGTTATGAGACGTAGCAATTTAATATAACAAAAATTGAAAGCCGTTATTTTCGACTGGTTGTATCATTTCTCCGAATCCATATGAGAAACTATGCACCTGAATGATTAATCAGTTTATGTAACAAATTTTACGAATTGAAGGCACAAAACATTAACACGAAACTGAATAATATCCGCCTCATTTATGAGTTCGTTCCATTTTACTTAATTTCATATCGCAAAGTTGGCATCTTGTCTACCTCTTTACTGCTAAAATCGGAGAGTAAACATTAAACACACAATACATCAAGCAACACAATTCCTTTGTAGCGAAGGAAATATTTGGGAAAACTTGCGAAGAGAAATAAAGTTCTACATTGTGTATTTTTTGTTGCAATTCAATCGTATCCACAATTAGAATAATGAATATGCTGCGAACCACAAACTTAACTTACTTGCCAAGGTGAAGTAAGAGGTCAAAAATGCCTTTTTTCATAGAACTTCGGCTCTTAAAGTAAATGTAAAAAAACGTGCATAACAATAATATGACAAGTGTCGAAAAGTTTGCCAAACACTTTACTTATCATGCATTTGTCCTATTTGCGTGCGTCTTTCACAGCAGCAATTAACAAAACCCAACTTTTTTAGTAGGAATCAACAGTAGTCAGACGAATCAGGTGTGATCAACGAGTCAGGTGAACGACAGACATTTAATTGCTGCAGCAAACTGCTATAATCTATAATTCACTATAATCTGAATGACATATTATTTATTTCCAGTTTTTGCCACTCATTTCTCCTGCCGGCCTCCCTCTTTGTTCCTAAACCAAGAATCAATTACGAGGGCAAGTTATTTCAGTGACACTCACGCTACAAGAATCTAAGACGCTAATGAGTCCAAAGGTCCTCAATTTTCAAAACATTTAAATCAGAAAAATAAAAAACATGTTTTCAATCTGAGCCATTCGGACTAACAAGCTTCAGCACACACTTGTAAATAGCTTTTAGAAAAGTAGCTTGTATATTATAGTATTAAAAATTTGGTGAAGACGATTATGAGTATATGTCAGTGCTGAATTCATTATCCCATACACTGGATCCATTTTCCCGTGCAGCTCCACTCGAAAACCTTGGATACCGACACGCCTACACTCCTAGCAAGCAAAAGAACGAATTGGACTGGCATCGCCGTCTCTGCCTACTTTTTCTCAAGTTGGGCGAGTCGGCATGGATACCGCGTGCCTCCTTATAACGTCTGGGCCGCGACCGGACATCTATACATAGCGCGTGGAAATCGTTCAATTCGAATGAACGATCCTGTCACATGACAGCTATCCGCTGCCAGGCTCTGGCTGACCTCTCGGTGGTGCTCTGAAATTCTGGATGCATAACTCTAGGCAGTCCTAGACGATATTTTTGAGCCTGGCATTAACTAACATTGCAAGGTGTTTTGTACAATTCATACTGCAAGACATTTAATGCTGAATGCCCAAAATGTAAAGGCGTAATTATAACTACAAAATAGTATTTTCAACATGTAAATATCATACCTCGAGTTGTATCAATGCACGCTTAATAATCTCACAACTTTCTTCAATTAAGTGGTTCGGCGTCATGCAGATTAACCTTACAATGCACTTTCATTTTTTACATGACGAGGTTACACTTTTGGATATTACGGAAAGAAATCAAAACTGTTATTCAATGACAAACTGGAAAGCACCTACAAAAGTCGTTAGTGAAGCTAGATATAAAAAGTATCAATTGAATACCTAATGAATAAATAGTTTCGTATTCTCCAAGACGAAAAATGCTTGTATCGAGGTATTTAAGTCGTGTAAAAGAAAACTATCCGTAGCCTAGCATCACAGGCGCCAATCAATAAATTTCGAAAATTGGGTAGTCTAAACGAAAGGGAAAATTTGTTTTAAGAGAGACGACTTGAGAATGTTGAAAATAATGAAAGACTGCGTTAGAAAAAAACCTTTGAGGTGAAGATCAGTAAGGATAGAATGCAATAGAGATTTGGAAGAAGGCATCTGAACCCGACATGACCCGACTTCTGATAAATTTCGGAAAAATATTCAGCACCAGTTAGCCCATAAAGATGAAATGTGGTAATAAAGCTGAAGAAAAAGTGCTACGAAGTATACCATTAAAAATGCTTTTCTTTGTTTCACAGAAGTCTGAAAATATTTCTTAATTATTTCTAGTAGCTTACGTTCGCTCGCTTCACTCAGCTTCCGCCGCCGCAGCAGCACAAACAGGAACAACCCGTCGTTCGACGCAAACTCGTTGATAGCCACCATACACTCAACGACATCCAACACCACACAAGCGACAGTGGACACAGAATGTAGCTTTAGCTTTTTAGTTTATGTTATTCACGAATTGTGAAACTAATAAGAATCGTTGTATGAGGTAAGACACAGGTATACCACTGTACAAGACATTTTAAATATTCACCCTCCAATATCTTTTTGTGTTTCATCAGTTTGTAGATGAAAATATTTAAAATGATGACCGAGATGATTCAATAATTTTTGTGGGAACTATTGCGAGCAATCCCCTGGGATGTTGGCCAATCTCACTTGCGTAATTCATTTACTTTTAAGATTGTTTTCAAGGGAGATATTACCTTCGTAAAACAGCAACTTCTCCCTCGCATTTCAACTTCACTTTAATTTATTGCCGTAAATCCCCAGAAACTAGCTCCAAACGAAGATCCCGAGAAGCCGCGCATCCCACAGTGAAATACAGCGACAGAAACGAGCAATGAAGTAGAAAAAAGCGAAAAATGGGCAGCGAGTGGGCCAATGAGTAGCAAAATGCCGGCGAGGAGAAGGGGCTGTCAGCAAGGCCAATCGCGGTTGGTGGCATGCATACCCATTTGGCCTACTCTCAAGTTCAGGAGTTCATACACTTTAGACTTTTAGTGTCAAGCCTTTCATTTCGCCCTTGAAAACATCGAAAGCATGTGTGAGAGAAGTACAGAGCACTTCACAGACAGCACCACAGAAATTTTGGAAGAGGGCCAATAAGGAATAAGGAATCGTTGTTAACAATACATCAGTATTTTACTTATGTACATAAATGTTAAAATTACTCGTACAGCAGATAAATGACTTAATTAAAAACATTCATCGCTCAGGAGAATTATTTTAGTTGCTACAAAAACCACGAAAACAACTCTTTTTATAAAACAGTTTCTGCGAAAAGATTTATAACAAACGGCACACAAAACAAAACACGTAATCATAGTAGACAGCAAATCGATTCCTTTTCGGGAAATGAAGCAAGTTCAATTTCTCCAAGAAACCTCGAAAATTAAAACTACACATTTCCTATCTTGCTCATAAAAGTATATTCGGAGGTGTTGTTCACAATTTTATATAAATGTGCTTCAACAGCTCAATAAGATTCAGTCCGCCAGTTTTTCCCATTCTCCCCCAACAACTCAAAGAGTTTTGGAAACTTCTGTTATGGTTCCATGGCGTGGGTGACGTGGTGTGGCGTGGCGTGGCGTGGCGAAGCGTGAGGTGGCAAGACGGGGGTAAAAATACGCCGTGTAAACAAGCAACGCGCCTACACGGGCAGGCGGGACGCGCTATCGGCGGCCGTCCGAGGGAACTGCGCCTCGCCAGGCCCTCCAGACACGCAGCTGCCACGGCGCGGGCACAGGGCGCGGAAATATCGAAGCCTTGAAGGAGGTTTGGGAGGACGACGCGTTGCTCTTCGTCAATGGAGAAGCAGCTTTCAAGCTATTAGCTTTCGGTTACTTCAGAAATTCTGGCAGATAATTAAGTCATAATCAAAGGAGCCAAAAAAACAACTTTTATAAGCATCTTACAATGCGACAATCTTGATTCCTTGATTATGATCGCTTTAAATTTTGAAGCCGATTACTTTAGCATTTTTTTAAAGACACTAGACAATTTATTTTCTTCTTCTTTTTCTTTTCTGCGAGTGGAACTACACCATGCGGCGTCTCTCGCACCCAAGCTTCCATCTTCTTCTATCTTGCCAATCATCATCTTCGATGTGACGATCTCTCATTGTCTGTCGCACACCGTCATACCACGTGAGTCTTGGTCTACCTCTCTTTCTGTGCATTGGCACCTGCCACCTCCAAGTTTTTAATGGCCACCTTTCCTCCGGCATTCTTCTAAGGTGACCATACCATTTTAACCTTCTCCCTTCTATTGTATTCATTATATCCGACATGACAACCATTTGCTGCTTTATATTTTCATTCCTGATCCTTTCCATTAACGTTACACTACAGCTGCGTCTCCAAAACTCCATTTCCATAGCCTTTAACTTTTTCTCATTACTTTTTGAGATCTCCCACAACTCAGCACCATACAGTGATATACTTTCCACAATTGCTTTATAAATTCTAATTTTCACTTTATTAGAAATATTTTTATTCCATATTATTGAATGCAATTGCCGAATAGCAGATTTTCCTTGCCGAATGCGATGTTTAATATCCTCTTCACTGCCCCCTTGGTCTGTTAAAATTGTTCCTAAATACTTATACTTATGTTCCTAAATATTTATTTTCTTAAATACCTAAAAATAACTTCTACCATAAGCGATAGGCGTGTTATGGATCTCAAGCATTTCCTGGCATCAGGGGATCTTTATTCCCCAGCCGGGCTCATTGGCACCGGCTTAGCAGTCAACGCCGGTGACATCACAACTGCCGGTATCGTAACAGCCTCCTACGCCCTCGTCCTGTGGCAGGTTTCGTATCTCATCGGGCGAAACATCGATGTCGAGATGTGACGTCATTGCTGCTAAAGATCTGGAACACGCCCATGGACGTGGAAGGGGTGATGCAACGCTTTGCCAATAGGCGCGACTGAAAGTCCTAGAATGCCATCCTGTCAGAATTAAGGTTATCATCAAATCATCTGTGTCACACTATACCTTCATAGTATATTCATTAGTAATGTCATTTATTTGTTGAATTTTTAATCAATAAACAGGCTTGAGTTACAATTGTACAGAAAGGAAAAAGTATTACTGAAACGCAGGTGTTCTATGTAAGTCGAGTATTATTTACCTCATTGTATGCTCTGCCCTTTACTATACAAGATCCTTTGATGATTATTTCCATTCAGTGCGTATGCATGGAAGAATATAATCTGCGGCATTCTTCCTACATTATATTCACAAAATTATTTTTCAGTGTTTAAAAAACGCGCTCATAACAGTTAATTTATGTAATCAATTGTAGGATCCACATTTGCAGAGTAAAATAAAACAAAAGCGATTTACTTTTGAAATAAAACAACAGTGTGCGAGGATATATCAGTAAATGTCATTAATAAGCATTTTCAGTAAGTATGCAAATGTTTTTCCCAGGTCACAAACTCTTGGGAAAAAAGGAATAAAGTAATTGCTTAAATATGCGAGGACACAAAGTTCACTAAACGCGTTTTCGATTTATTTCGTTATTAATAAAATAAAACTAGATTTATCAGTACTATTATTTTTGCATCCTTCAAATATATACTTTGATTATATTCAATTTACCTTCATTTGCATTTAATTCAATTTACCAATATTATCGGAATATTTTATTTTGAAGTGAACTCTATTATTCAACCTCTTCATTTGCCGGCATAGACAAAAGATATAAGAGAAGCACCCGAAATAAAGGCGTTGCGCCTATTGTAGACTTCGTGGACACTCAAGAACAAGATAGCAATCTTCCACGAACAGGGGAGCGTCCGCAAGGCAAGTTTGCAGGGAGTGAAACTAGAGGACGATGCCTGTATTTTCCACTGAACCGGCCACAAACATGCCTTTGTTCTGTGCAGCTGCGTTGCATCACTTGGATTCGCCTTCAGCACTTTGTGGTACACCTTTCGATTGAAAGGGAGTTGTAAGACACCTGCACATGTTGCCTTACTTAGCGACATTTACCTTCATTTAATCTTTAAGACTTACTTAGCGTCCAATGTACACACGTCTTTAAAACGCATGTCGTGTCAACAAAATAGTGTCTATTTATATTTGCCTTCGATTTATCATTCTAAATTCAATAATAAAAGAAAACTCTGAACAAAAAGTACTAACACAGAAAACCCCAACGGCAATGCAATAAAACGTCCCATTTACCTAAAAAACACTACTTTTTGTAGAATTTACAAATATCTCCACAGAAAAATAACAATAAACTATAATATACATTATCCTATTCTATCAAGGAATTCTTGAGACGATAAACGACCAACCAAATATAAAAAAAGAAGAAACCAAGTTCAATATCAACGCAAAGCCAAAACTATTGAAGTGAAAAACTTTAAATTTGGAATAATGTTTATTGTTATTTTTATTGACATTGTAATAATATTATTGTTGTTTTATTATTATTGTATTATTATTAGTATTATTATTATTATTTAAAATCATTAAGGGCTTAATTGTGCAAATTCATCCTCTGTAGACTCGAAATAGGTGTTGAAAGTATTTTTTTTCCTTTTAAAAACGCTACTGCCAGTCTGTGCTCGAAGCGGAACGGAGGGTGGGGTTGGGAACGGGGCTGAGACGATAACAATGATTATAGAATTAACTCCTCTTCTGTGTAATAATTGATCGAGATAAATAAATACCCAATGGTCGGCTAAAATTATACAGAAGAAATGACAAATTGACAAAATGGATCCAGTCCTTCAATAGAAAAACAACTTGTAAAACCAATCGTCAAACTGAAAATGACTGATTACCAACGCGTTGAGCGAGCAAGTGGACGAAAAGAGAACGACAGCCATATTTCACTTGGAACATGCTACGGTTCCGGGGCGCCAGGACATTATTAATCCTGGCGAGGCCCGGAACGTAGGTGCGCGGGCGCTCCTGTTCTTCGAGAGCTGAGAGACGCCGTCGCGTCGCGTCGCGCGCTGAAAGGGGTGGAGGCGCGGGCCTTTCTCCGTCTCCGCGGACGACGATGACGGATGACGCGGTCGCGCTCAGGATCGCTCGGGAGACTAACGAGGCGCCCGCCGCTCCAGCCTGTCTCTCTGTGTGTGTACGAGTCTCTCTCTCTCTCTCTGTTTCCCCGCATCCTCTCCCTCCCATTCTTTCATGCAACATACGAGCTAGAACGCTGACGTATCCTCAAACGAAAGGTTGATGCGAATTGCACCCAATCAATATTATCGCATTTATAAAGCAACGATTCTAATTACGAAATAAGTCCACAATAATATGGCCTACGTATCACTCTTCCACACAAAGTTCTGCCCAGGCATATTGCAAGAGTTTCAATTACACTGTCAACCACCAAGTTGGTTCAGTCTGCCACAATCGATTTGGTCTATCTTGTAGAGTTGCAGGTAATTCAAACAACACGAGAAAGGATATAAGGGTTAGCTACCCAATTTTATATACTAAGTTGCGTCTTGTATATTCTTATAAGTCGAATTAAGTCGGGATTGTCCGGACATATACATACGAGTTATTTTGCAACACACACACACACACACACACACACACACACACACACACACACACACACACACACACACACACACACACACACACGTTATATAAATTAAGATTTATTGTTTCTTATGTGAAACACTAAAATTAGTAAATAAATAATACCGAAATATCTCAGGGCATGGCGCACTGGATTCCTATTGATTCGTAAATGATACCATATTAAACATTTCCGAAGAATTCATTCTCTTCACAGCAATTTTAGAGACTTCTGAGGTTAAAATAGAAAACAATGTTTTCTCTTAAATGAATACATTTCCGAATTTCAATTTAATACACCTAATGCATAATGAACATATTATCATCTGTTTCTCTTTCAATTTATTTCTTCAGGAAATAAAAAATGATATTTTCTTGTAATTTACTTCAGAATTCCAATAAGTCAACTGTATAGTACGAAATATTCCTCACTCGTCAAGCGTCTCACTCGACACAATTCGTTATTATTGCACCGGAAATAAAATAGACCTGACCTACGATTCATAACAAAAAACATGAAACCTGCAAACTATTCTGTATTAATAATAACTAATATTCCAAATATGTCTGAGCAAAAATAATTCCTATTGATTGAAGATTTACAAGAACATATGGTATTAAAAAGGCGTAATAAGCAATTCACATTGAATTGTGCAACTCAATCTAAAAATAAGAAACTAAAATATTTCTAATAAACACGAATATTCGATTAATGCTGGGTGCACATCGCCATTCAAAATCCCCTCTTCTCGCCTGCAAGCGTCCGGCACTGGAATCGGCGAGCTCCCATTGGTCCACGTACTGCGCTCGGCGATGACGCGCGTCGGACAAAGTACCGGCTTTCTCTCGCATTGACGCACGGAACCTGCACGAAATCCTGCGAGATCGAATACCTTTAGTGGCCTCCAAAGGTGGATGAATAACACTTCCTACGCCAAGAATAGTTCTAGTTTCTTTCCGGAAATTCTTGAAAAACAAATACTTAACTGAGTGTGTTTGGTTATGATAGATTAGTAGTGATTAGTAGTGGTTATGATAGATTAGATAGTGTAAAGCTGATGCAATTTGGTGTCTGACCGGTCTTCTTGTAAACAGGTATTTCATGAATATGAAGCCTAATTTCTGATCATTTTTCATTTTAATTGTGTATTTCTTTTTAAAGAAAAACGTTCGAATTCACAAAACAAAATTGTGATTTCATTTTTTTACAGGTCTCTAAAAATTTCTAAAGACAAAACTATTTGTCCGGGACGTAAATATATTTTTAATTAATATTCCGCTGATTTCCATTCATATAAATTTATCCATTACCCAGAGAGTTCAGAGGAAAAATTAAGGTAACTTACACTAATTATTACACACATTTCTAAAGCCAATGTTGTCGATCTTTAAACAGCGTCATAATAACAAGCTCTCGACCCAATGTCTTTCATGTGATTCGAATGAATTCACTGGAAAGAACTAATCTAAATTCACAGTCTGGACTTCGTCGAATCGATTGGAGAATATCCGTTTCGGGGACACTCATGTGTACGGTTTAGGCACTATTTGATCACAAACAGAAAGATGCGATTTAAAAGATGAGTACATTTGCCCCGATTGGGGCAACTGTTTTTTAACGCTTTAAGAACTCTCTCAGTATTGGGTACGGAGAAAGTTAAAACTGAGGGTAACAGTCATCGACTCATGAAATTACATTCCGAGGAGGTCGGCAATAGTAATTTTCTCATCAAATTACTTCCTCCCAACCATTTGATTACTATATCAAGAACTACAAAATGATCGATTTTTATTTTTATTCATTTGCAACAACGATTTTTTTAAAATTATTTCAACAAAAGTTAAAAAAGCCTACTTTTTTCCGATTCGAATTTTCCAATATCAGTAATAAATTAATTGTTCAAAAACATGATACATAGAATGAACTCTGCCCCAATAAACTTTTCAATAATTGATCCAGCTCGCTTTTCTTTTCACTCCAGTAAGTATACACTTCCTAGAAGCCACCGTTAATGAGCATCGCGCTAAAGTGAATTCCTCAGTTAGGTAGGCTCGGGCCTTCTTTGGTCTTCACACACAGGGCTACTGAGGGGTCCCTTCCGACGCCAGCTACTGAACGGGCGCGCAGATGCCCGCGCCAAATCGGCCTCGCGGGGCAAGTCACCGCGTTCGCAATTATCACGGAGGGAGGCGGCGTTACGCACGTCTTCCTCCATAGAAACTATTGCTTTAAACAAAAATAACCTTTCGGAAGCAAAACTCTACAGCAGAGGCGAATACGCGAGGGGGATGTGGGTCATGCCAACGGCCTAATGTTTTCGTTGTTTATCTTCTGCTTTTGGTAAAATTGACTTCATTATTACGTTAGAAATGTTAGAATTGTGTAATTAAAAATATATATTGTATTGTATCGTATATACACTTATATTGTATTGTATTGTATCGTAGATACACTACAAAATAACACACAATATAACAAATATGTTTATTATTCAACAATAACTACGATCCCCCCTTCCAATGATCGGCTAGAACCGCCCCTACCCGGTAGGACAGTTAGAAATATTGCTATGAAAATTCCACAGATTGTAGGAGCAGCCTGGATAGCTAACCATACCTTGAAAATCGTCTCGTATGTTGACTCGTTGTTGATGTCACACTTGGAAACGCATCACACAACTAACAATGCACAGTATGCAAGAACGTGCATTGCACGTGGAAATGGAGGACCAGAGTAAATATCTGAAGGGGGCGTCAGCATGACGAAAATATCGAAACCGCTAAAAATATCGATATATTAAGTGTGACAAGAAAAGTTAAAATTAAGAAACGATAACTTGCAATACATTCTCATACAAGCGAATTTGATATTGAATTTCGTTTACATAACAATAACTATATTAAATGAAATAATATTAAATGTTCGTTACACAAATTTGAGGTCTTTCTATCCATCCAGGGCCCTAAAGACGTGCATGGTCTGCTTTTGGATTAATCATTCCCCGCGTAAACCCCTACAAGCATTGTACTTGCCAGTAAATACAGGAAACAAGTTAACTCTTGGTTGAATGGAATACAAATATGCGAGCAGATTTGGAGAACGCGTGACCACGAGGAAACGGGTCACCACGTCCGACGAAGCGTGGACGGGCGACCCGGAAGAAGGTCGTAGCGACCGGTATTACGCGCCAATTTCGCGTGCGGCTCGTGTCCCTGCAGTCACGCGCGACGGCCTAGTCACCGCGTTGGCACCCACACCTACACCCACACGCTACGTTCAGCGGCGCACCGTGCGCCATCTAGCGGTGGCCAGGCGAACTCGGACGCACGGTCGTGAAGATAGCGCCACTTGCCGAGTGCGAACTTGCGAGCTCGCGACATCGCCGGTTGGTGGCACCACCTTGCACTGCGTGCAGCGCTGAAGCGGCCGATTTAGGAACTCTCAAGTACCGCGGATTTTAAACTCTGTAAGTCAGGATTGCGAAAGTAAAAAGAGTCTTGTTATTTGTTCTCGGTTTTACGTACTATAAAAGAAATATATTGATTCTGACCAAAAATTCACGGTCGAGATTGCGGTAAATTTCGTTTTGGGGATCCCTGAGTCGGACAACGTAGATTGTACTGAGATTGGATGATTTATGAATAATGCGTCTACTTTTAATTTTCAACATATTCATGAGTATCTGTTGAATAAAAATACACTCACAGGATTTCAACAACATAAAAAATTTCCATTCACTCGCACCATGAAACACTATTAGATCTCAATGCAAAGTTCACAAACAGTTTATACAATGAAAAGGAGCCGAGGAACTCGGTAAACCGTTACCTAAAAAATAGTCAATATTAGGATAAAAGAAATGTATTGATAGAATAATTACTAAACTTGTACTTCATAATTTATGGAACAACAAAAATAAGCAAAGACATTTTCTGTTTTCAATATCAAGAAACTGCTTTGATATATTGGAACTGTTGATTAGTAAACTAATGTCCTTACTGCTTCGAAGCTTTCCGATGTCAAATGTGTGATCATACGTGAGAGTTACATACGTGGCTTGAATCGCATTTTATTTACCACACACACACACACAGTCTCGAAAATAAACATTTTTTGAAGTTTTGGAAACACTCAAACCAGGATTCTGATACTTCATCAATTTGTTTCAGTATACTGGGGAAATACACCTCATTAGAGCGACCATAATATTTTGAGAGAATATAGAGACAAGATCTTGTTATATAAAAAATACCAATCGATGTCCAGCCTAATTACATAAATGACATGATTACATTCCCTCTTGTTTTTGACTGGAGTTAAAAAACTCCATAATACTCACCCATTATTTTTTAACAGTGAAGGACACTGACTATTCATGTCCTTAAGAGAGAGAAAACAGAGCATAATAAAATTTGCTTTGTCCTCAACAGCGGCGGAAATATGGCACAGATATAGATTCAAAATCTAAAGATCTGCCACATCTTTCTAATTAACGAATACGAATTATGTATTGATGTTTACACTAAATGTGTATTTTACTAGCCAACAATAAAACATGAAACATAATACATGTACTGATGAAACCGCGGCTCAATAGAAGGGAGGAAGTTGTAACAACCGTCAAAGAGCGGTTCCTCAAAAGACTCAACAAAGAATCGAAATTATTTAGAAAAGATCGGTCTCAATGTTTATTAGTAAAGTTTTTTGCGACTATGCTTTAATTATTTGAACGAATGATACAATGTATCTGAAAAAATCAAAAACTTATATCTTTCAATAATGCCACTAATGATAACAACTACACCTGATACCAGACTCTACATTAAAATATTTTTTATGCTTTTAAAGGGAAACTTTTATTCTTTAAAAATACTTTATTTGTATTCATTTATTGCATTTGAGAGAGAGAGAGAGAGAGAGAGAGAGAGAGAGAGAGAGAGAGAGAGAGAGAGAGAGATTACATTTACTATTTAAAAATACAGTCCTTTGTCATTCTTTTATTAAAACCAGTTTATGAAGAATATTTTTTACGAAGTCATAATATCAAAATGGAGACCGTAGAGAAATGATATAGCGATCATAACTGATTATTTAATAATTTTAGTTATTTTATTTTCTGCACGCTCTGAATCATACTAAATATAGTAGAACGGCAGCTAAGTGAGAAAATATCTAAGTAATATATTTGAGCTATTTTGCTAATAAACATTGCCCTAAATACGCCGTTTAAATTATAACTTTTTGAACATCCATAAAAAGGTTAAGAATTGAACTCTCAAATTTTCATTCACTGCAGGGTCACAAATACAACACAACAGGCAAAAGACCCCCCCCTCCTCCAGATTACAGTGTGGGCTCGGTGTCCCTACCTGGGTGACGTCCCCCCTGTTAGGCTAATATTGGCTCAAGCCGATAGGAGTCTACGTGTCAAGCTTGTAAGGTACAGCAAGAATACACTGAGGCATCGGGAACCCATTCAGGTAGTGGGGGAGTCTGGTAGGGACCATGCTGAGCGCATCTGGAGGAAGAGAAGGCATTAGTAGCTGGTTGTAAAATTGTAACTACCTCCTGATGTTAAACAACGGTTCTTGATTGATTGAATGTGTTTCCCGAAACGTCAACTGCCATGCTGATTAGTTTCGTAAGAACAGTGAATGTCTGATCCCGGGAGTTGGTGGGGATCTTATCCCTGCTATATCATGATATCCGGTGCCGACCTTTACGTCGACTTACGGGGGTTCCCTTCCTGGTTCCACTCCCGACGAAGCTCCGCCCCAGCCGGCAGTAAGCTCCGAACTGGTCTCCCGACATGTGAGGCAGTGTAGTGTAAGTAAACGTGCGTGTGTGTGTGAGTGTGTGTGGGTGGGTGGGCGTAGAGAGAGAGAAGGGGAGAAGGAAAGATCCCGCGGTCCATTGTCCATTTGTTAGTGTACTGCTGTGGATTCGCCTGGTATTGACCGCAGAAACCTCGAAAGCTACCGATCAGCGCAGCCGGGCGCAAGAATTATCGTCCAGGCATCGGCTGAATTCGACTTAACTATCTACCTTGTTGAGACTTAGTGCACGCCAAAGCGGACAGCATTATCGATGTTCTGCGCATACGCAGATGCACTAAAATGATGCGAAACGTGAACTGCGCATGCGCAGAAGATCGACGGTCCTTTAACGTTCGAAGATGCACAAACCCTCCAGTGTCGCAAATCCTCCACCGAAACTCGAATTCTAGGACTTTCCGGCTAAAGACACTGGATGGCAGCGGTTATTGCCCTGCATTTTCACACCTGTTAAAACAATGATTCTTGGGCTCCCACCGAAGCGGTAGTTCTGACTGGCACCGCAGAGGCTCACAGGCAAAAGAGGCATACACGAGCATAGAAGCGTGCTTGTGGGAGGTACTCACGCTGGAGGGCACGCGGTGGTCGTAGCGCTCCATGGAGGCGGTGCGCGCCGCGTAGCCGTCGAGGTGACCGCCGGCGCCGGCGTCGGGGCGGGCGCGCGCGCCGTTGAGCGAGCCGTAGCCCGGGGACGCGGCCACGCCCGCGCCCACGCCCACGCCGCCCCCGGGCGAGATGGTGTTCTGCAGGTCGGCCAGCAGCGCGTCTGCAACACCGCAAGCGCATCACGTCAGCCTTCGCGCTTCCCTCTGGCAGCGAAGCACTCGAAAGCATTGGATACGGCGCAAGGAAACTCTTCCGGGGAAATATGGAAGGAGTTCGCTCCAGGCACCAAAACAAAGAAAGTATTGGATACGATACAAGGGACATGTTCCTGGTAGGTATGGAAGGAGTTCGCTCCAGGCACCAAAACAAGGAAAGCATTGGATACGATACAAGGGACATGATCCTGGTAGGTATGGAAGGAGTTCGCTCCAGGCACCAAAACAAGGAAAGTATTGGATACGATACAAGGGACATGATCCTGGTAGGTATGGAAGGAGTTCGCTCCAGGCACCAAAACAAGGAAAGTATTGGATACGATACAAGGGACATGATCCTGGTAGGTATGGAAGGAGTTCGCTCCAGGCACCAAAACAAGGAAAGTATTGGATACGATACAAGGGACATGATCCTGGTAGGTATGGAAGGAGTTTGCTTCAGACACCAAAACAAGGAAAGTATTGGATACGATACAAGGGACATGATCCTGGTAGGTATGGAAGGAGTTCGCTCCAGGCACCAAAACAAGGAAAGTATTGGATACGATACAAGGGACATGATCCTGGTAGGTATGGAAGGAGTTCGCTCAGGCACCAAAACAAGGAAAGTATTGGATACGATACAAGGGACATGATCCTGGTAGGTATGGAAGGAGTTCGCTCCAGGCACCAAAACAAGGAAAGTATTGGATACGATACAAGGGACATGATCCTGGTAGGTATGGAAGGAGTTCGCTCCAGGCACCAAAACAAGGAAAGTATTGGATACGATACAAGGGACATGATCCTGGTAGGTATGGAAGGAGTTCGCTCCAGACCAAAACAAGGAAAGTATTGGATACGATACAAGGGACATGATCCTGGTAGGTATGGAAGGAGTTCGCTCCAGGCACCAAAACAAGGAAAGTATTGGATACGATACAAGGGACATGATCCTGGTGGTATGGAAGGAGTTCGCTCCAGGTAAGGAAAGTATTGGATACAAGGGACATGATCCTGGTAGGTATGGAAGGAGTTCGCTCCAGGCACCAAAACAAGGAAAGTATTGGATACGATACAAGGGACATGATCCTGGCAGGTATGGAAGGAGTTCGCTCCAGGCACCAAAACAAGGAAAGTATTGGATACGATTCAAGGGACATGATCCTGGTAGGTATGGAAGGAGTTCGCTCCAGGCACCAAAACAAGGAAAGTATTGGATACGATACAAGGGACATGATCCTGGTAGGTATGGAAGGAGTTCGCTCCAGGCACCAAAACAAGGAAAGTATTGGATACGATACAAGGGACATTATCCTGGTAGGTATGGAAGGAGTTCGCTCCAGGCACCAAAACAAGGAAAGTATTGGATACGATACAAGGGACATGATCCTGGTAGGTATGGAAGGAGTTCGCTCCAGGCACCAAAACAAGGAAAGTATTGGATACGATACAAGGGACATGATCCTGGGAGGTATGGAAGGAGTTCGCTCCAGGCACCAAAACAAGGAAAGTATTGGATACGATACAAGGGACATGATCCTGGTAGGTATGGAAGGAGTTTGCTTCAGACACCAAAACAAGGGAAGTATTGGATACGATACAAGGGACATGATCCTGGTAGGTATGGAAGGAGTTCGCTCCAGGCACCAAAACAAGGAAAGTATTGGATACGATACAAGGACATGACCTGGTAGGTATGGAAGGATTCGCTCCAGGCACCAAAACAAGAAGGAGTATTGGATACGATACAAGGGACTTGAGGAGGTATGGAAGGAATTCGCTCCAGGCACCAAAACAAGGAAAGTATTGGATACGATACAAGGGACATGATCCTGGCAGGTATGGAAGGAGTTCGCTCCAGGCACCAAAACAAGGAAAGTATTGGATACGATACAAGGGACATGATCCTGGCAGGTATGGAAGGAGTTCGCTCCAGGCACCAAAACAAGGAAAGTATTGGATACGATACAAGGGACATGATCCTGGTAGGTATGGAAGGAGTTTGCTCCAGGCACCAAAACAAGGAAAGTATTGGATACGATACAAGGGACATGATCCTGGTAGGTATGGAAGGAGTTCGCTCCAGGCACCAAAACAAGGAAAGTATTGGATACGATACAAGGGACATGATCCTGGTAGGTATGGAAGGAGTTCGCTCCAGGCACCAAAACAAGGAAAGTATTGGATACGATATAAGGGACATTATCCTGGTAGGTATGGAAGGAGTTCGCTCCAGGCACCAAAACAAGGAAAGTATTGGATACGATACAAGGGACATGATCCTGGTAGGTATGGAAGGAGTTCGCTCCAGGCACCAAAACAAGGAAAGTATTGGATACGATACAAGGGACATGATCCTGGTAGGTATGGAAGGAGTTCGCTCCAGGCACCAAAACAAGGAAAGTATTGGATACGATACAAGGGACATGATCCTGGTAGGTATGGAAGGAGTTCGCTCCAGGCACCAAAACAAGGAAAGTATTGGATACGATACAAGGGACATGATCCTGGTAGGTATGGAAGGAGTTCGCTCCAGGCACCAAAACAAGGAAAGTATTGGATACGATACAAGGGACATGATCCTGGTAGGTATGGAAGGAGTTCGCTCCAGGCACCAAAACAAGGAAAGTATTGGATACGATACAAGGGACATTATCCTGGTAGGTATGGAAGGAGTTCGCTCCAGGCACCAAAACAAGGGAAGTATTGGATACGATACAAGGGACTTGATCCTGGTAGGTATGGAAGGAGTTTGCTTCAGACACCAAAACACAAGAAACCATTGGATTCGTCACAAGGAAACAGTTCCTAGTACGTTCGGTAAGAGTTTGCTTCAGACACCAAAACACAAGAAACCATTGGATACGTCACAAGGAAACTCTTCCTGAAAGATATGGAAGGAGTTTGCTCCAAGCACCAAAACAAGGAAAGCATTGGATACGTCACAAGGAAACTGTTCCTGGTAGAAATGGAAGGCGTTTGCTTCCAAATTGTTATCGGTCATAAAAACAACACTAATTACATGGGAAGCATGGTTATTAAAAGTTCATCTCAAGACATAGGATATGGCATAATTACATATACCCTACACACCAAAACCGGAACAAATTCTAGCAGCAATTACTTGGGTGACTCGAATGCAATTACACGGGTGACTTGACAGCAATTACATGGGTGACTTTGACATTATACTCGCATTTGCCTTTCATTAAGAGAGAAATGCAAATTAACACATTTATGTTCATAAATATCAGTCAATGAAGTCACAATCGAGAATGTCATTAATAGAAATACCTGAAAAGCATGTGTATCTATAAATATGTTTAGTTATGCACGTTGGACTACATCCCCGACAGTTAAAAGATCACAGAATGCAATTAAGTAGCACTTCGAGTACAAAATATGTATGCAGTTTTCCCACACAACTTAGGTGTTAACAGCATACGGTTAAGTAGAGGTATCACTTTTCAGATCAAAGTAAATTGTATACGAACAGAAGTGAAGTATAATTTAAAGTGTGCAAAATTTATTTAAAAAATACGAGAACATTTTCATCATTTCTGGCATTTTCTATAAGGAAGAAAATTGTCGTAGGGAATTGCCCCAAACGTTCGAAAAAATGACACGAAATGAAAAGTGAAAAGTTGCTATTCAAAAACTTACAAACAGAAGTATGACTGTTCAGAATAACTTATTGGAAGAGGTCCTCCAGGATGTACCACTCGTAAAAGACGAGAGTGCGCAGGTATATACCTTCAAAGAACACTGTTTAATTTTACTCGATAATGTCTCTATTTTTCGTGTATTCTGAGAAAAATATGCGAAATGTGTCGTTATTATTCCAGTAGTTTTTGAATTGTTTAATTAAAGTAAAATACGCAGTTAATGAAAGTGCAAGAAAATAATTGTTTAATATTTTGTCAATAGTATTTCCCCCAAAATTACGCGTAAATTACTAGAAAAATATGCGAAATATTCTATTTATATGCGGTATATTCTGAGAAAAATATGCGAAATGTGTCGTTATTATTCCAGTAGTTTTTGAATTGTTTAATTAAAGTAAAATACGCAGTTAATGAAAGTGCAAGAAAATAATTGTTTAATATTTTGTCAATAGTATTTCCCCCAAAATTACGCGTAAATTACTAGTACTTTGAAAAAAATGTCAATGACCTTATTTCAAGATCAGTCTTTGAAGAACCTACTTTATTTTAAAAACCTAATTCTTCAATATTGAGGTGGTAGGAAGACGCAAACAAAAAATTGAACTTTTCAATTTTCAAATATTCGTAGAGTTAAACGAAAATGCGACTTGCGCCATTATTAAGCGCCTTTTGCTCCATCCGTGGAAAGAGTTTATTCAAAAATTTCCAAGGCGTTTTTGACACAAGTTTGAAAATGTTGAAACTTCGTGTAGTGTACCCTCAAAACTCAAAATATCCATTTCAAACTCGCAGGGCTTCGAGCTCGACTAGATAAATCGGGGAAAATCAATTTGGGAGAAAATTATATGAACATTTCAGCGCTAGCATTGACTACAGACCAATGACAGAGACGTTTTCCCGTAAAGCACCTTTCCGGTATGAAGGACCCACAAACGTGGGTTCTGACTACACAGAATATCAGAGGAAGTAATTTATGTCATGACGACACAACATTTATCCTCATATCGATCCACCACTCCATTTATCGATACCAGGTCTCCCACAATATTTTTTCTGATAAACATCACCGACTTTGCCGCAGCTTACAATACAATTGTTTATTTTTAATGCATGTCCTATGTTAAAACCAAAGAAAGAATCACAATCATATAAAAAATGAATAAACATCTTATGAAATATCATTAATAATAAGACGAAAATTTAAAATTCATTTCAACCAATGCTTTAAATTTTGGGCATGAATATTTTAGAACGAAATTCGTTTGGCGATAACATTGCCCCTGGTTGCAAGCTAAACTCCAAACTAATCAGGTTTGGAAGCTCGGTTGCCCAGTGTCGAACTTTGTGAACACGGCCGATTGACTATTTTGTATTTCTGGGCGGGAGAACAGCTTAATCATTGGTCCTGTAGGTGTAATGCACGTTATCCCAGGACGTGGCGGTGATTATCCCCCAGCTGGAAGTGAGACGGACCTATAGTTCGGCTTGCGAGGTTTATCCCCTTCAGATATCTGTGCATATAAGAGGAAGGGTGTAAGGAGAGAGAAAAGGACAAGGATGAAGCAGGGGAGGTGTGCGAGATTTGTGGCCCGTTTGTTAAGGTTCCGCACCGACTTTCGGCTAATATTAATCGAAGAAACCATGTTAAACTACTGATCAGAGTAACCGACCGCTAGGATTCTCCTCCAGACAGTGACTGAATTCAATCTTCCTATCCAGCTAGTGACGAAAATCACCACCGCCGAGACTAGAACGCTAGAAACCCGTCACACACGCTGCAGTGGCGAGGGCTGCCATTGACCGAAGCTACGAGGATCGAAGCAGCAGTAGAAATTGTCTTTTAAACTTGAATTTGAAATTAAAAGCAGTACGAGATAGAATGATACCTTTCTTCAAGATTTTACATAATGAGAATCGGTGATTATCTGATCATATTTTTATGCTAGCTAAAAAAAGTCATGTGGTTTACACAACTAAAGAGTTCATGTGGCAAGAAAACAGCACCTACGCTCTTGTAGCCTCGTGTTTTAGATATATCTGGTTTGTTCTTATGCATGTCAAAGATATCTCGATTGAATTCTAAGAAGAATTCTCCTTCTTCGGAAGGCTCAGCCGAATATTATTGTGATTTGGTATACGCATCTAACACGATTTTTGAATTATGTGAATAGAGCTTTCCTTGAATTGTGATGTAAGATAGTATCGAAGTAAGCACACTGATTCCTTCTTTTCGACACATAAGTCTATAGGCGACATAATCTCCAGAATGCATAGAGTATGATCTGTAACGACATCGTCTTTATACGCATACAAACTTTGGGCGATGTGGGTCGGAATAGACAAAAGACGTCGTTGGTTCTGGAGCCGTCTCTCTCAGTTGTTCAGCTTGTAGCTCCCACGGTTTCTAGATTACGTATGTTAATCCAAAGATGGAAACTCATTTCGCAAATTCGCATTGTTCTTGCGTTTGCGTGATAGTACAGTCAGTTTTGTGAATGACAAGGTGCATGCCCTTGAATGCCGTCAAACAGCACATCACAAACTTTAAAAAAATCCTTGGCCGTGACTCTTGTTGGAGTCGTATTTGACGTACCACCGTGCGATTTGTGTACCGCGTGGCTCAAGTCACAATAATTGGAAAACACGATCTCTTGCAATCTGTACGGTTGTAATTTAGGTCTTCCGCTTCTTCTTTTGCGATGCTTGCGGGAGCATACGGCGTTTGTTAATGGCCTAGCAGAAGTGGGTGTAGCCAGAGAAACAGAACGCAAAACATAGCCTCCTCTTTTCTGCAACCTTAAGCGTTGGTAGTAAGTACCGCTAATGTCGACAGAACATCGGGATTAGCAGTATGACTTTTTTTTTGTCTTTACGATACTTGTAATGTTTAGAAACGTTTCACACCTCTCAACGGTTTAAACAAACAGCATCTATTAGCTACCTCACCGTGTTATATACGAAACCTGGGCAATTCTAGCTTCTCCCTTTAAAGTAGCACGCAGTGGCTTTCACTGATACTTTGACCATTCTGCGCGCGGTGCCATTGGCCATTGTTTTATTACGATTCCGCCTGCCTACTTTCTGGAATAGGCAATCCGTTGTACAGGAGCGTATTACGAATAACATCGTGACTTGTCATAATTTTTTTTAAAAAATATTTCGTTTAAAAACTAGTGGAGCTAAAACAGCTCGTAATTTCACGCACAATTACGCGAAAAAAAGAATTCAAATTTTCCACAATTTAACTTATTTCAAAATCTAACTTTAAGGAACAGATTTCATTAAAGGAAAAATCTCTATCTTCACAAATGTAGTAGTAGGAAGACGCCGAAAAAATTATGTTCTTGTAATTTTTGAAAAATCAGGGTTTTCAACCAACATGAGACCTGCATCACTCTCATAAATGTCCTTCACACTATCCAACAACAAAATTTAATCGAAAACCTTGGCGCCATTGTTTTGAAAATGTGGAAAATGTTCTAGGGTCTGCATGTAAAGTAACCCCCAAAATTAAAACATCGATTTCAAATTTAAAGGACCGCGACATTAGTTAGATCGATTGGGGAATATCAATTTTGATGAAAGTCGGCCGAGCAGTTTAACCGCTAGCGTTGTTCACACACGGACGTTTTGCCGTCATTCGATTTTTCGGTAACAAAGACCCACAAACATGGGTTCTGGCTATATCACGATTTAGAGTTTTTTGTTTTTTTTTTAATTTAGCAACTGGATTTATCTGGACGAATGGAAAAGAATTTACCTGGATTTATCGAATTTTTCGTGTAATAAGTTTTTATGCCGAAAATTCACAGTTTTTTTCGCGCAGCATTTCATAATTTTCTCTCTACTGCATAAGCGGTAGCGAGAAAGTAAAAAATTTCCCCCTGGGATTTGAACACGAAATGTTCAACGCTCGAGTGAGGCCTGTTAAAGAGTGCGCCACCAGACACCTTTACAGAGCCTGTTCAGTCAGTTTACTTGCGCGGCCGACCTTTTGAACGAGATTTTTGTACATGTACAACGCATGACCACTGTCCCCAAGAAATACGCATACGTTAATTAATAATTCAGCTTCACGCATTCAGCATCGTCTTCACGCATTTCGATTAATTCCGCATTTCCCAACCCTAGCTGCCGTCTTGTGAGTCTATTAGGTCAACATTAAATTTTGTTCCATTTTCCACGAAATTGTGCAAAATGTGGTTGAAAATCTAACTATCAGATAAAAATATTCATTATGTTTTCATGAAATACAATTTGTTTGAATTGTCCTTTCTACGTCCTTCCGGACATTCAGAACCTCATTCTGGGAAAATAAAAAATCTAGAAAAAATTATATTAAGTAATGATTTTTATATAATTTTAATTAGTTTAAAGTTCGCCCTCCTCAGTGAAAATAATAGATTGTGTGACTACCATTGATAATTGGCTTCTTCTGTCATTTAGAGAGTAGTTATTTTCAATTACTCATCAATTTCCTTCAACTGTTTAATTTTATTCTCATTCTCTTTCAATTCATCTTCTATTCACTAACCTTCTGCAACAAAGAACACTAAACCTCTTTCACAAGTGTTCTCGGAAGTTTCCTCCAATTTGGATTCAGTACAATAGTCCCAAATCCATTCGTTTATTACGGGTATAATCGTCAAACACAAAGCAATTTAACATTTAGTTCAGCATTAACTCGCCTTTAATCAGATTCAGCCCACTCCGAGACAACGATTTTCGTAAATGTTCGCGAAATTCTAATTAATGTATATTATTGTTCAAAGTCTAACCGCGTCCTCGAGGAATCTAGAGAACAATTGTATTCTTAAATGTAACTGGCAACAATAATCATTTCCTGTCCGGCAGATATTAGTTTCCATGTCTTTAGTGACTCGAGTAACGTATGTGACCTGGTTCTCCGTTTCCCATTGCGTGTTGTTCCTCAGTGACTAATCACCAGACCTGTCACGTTCTTTCCTGCTTAATGCACTTACTTCATAATACTATTCTTAGAGTGACCGCTTAGAGGAACCTTAGAGATGAAATTGCAACACTGCTCTTTCTATTTACATTTCATCTAAAAGTGAACCAATATCTCAGTCATGTTATGTACATGCACGTGTCAAAACTAACAAATTTCAATTAACAATTATTAGTCCTAACACTTCAAACCCAGCTAAAAATAAGTAGAATCAATTGAAACACGATTCATAAAAATTATCACCTTCAGATGGTTCCCCAACAAGTCATTTCCTCAATTCCATCGCAACAATTCTATTGGGACGCTGATTTGACAAAAAAAATGGTGACACGAGGGACGCTACAGAAAAATAATTCTGTAATACGATTTTATCATATTGCCCACAGGACGACTGGGACTTAACGGTGACCGAGGAAAAGGTATCAGTAGCTCAATTAATAGAACAGCGGAATTCGAATAGGATTCGTCAAATTATCTTTTATCTTCGCGTAATGGAGGAAACATTTGATGGAACCTTAATTTCTTTCAGCCCTACAAACAAGAATGCTCTCCCCTCAAAGTAACTTTAGTCTTCTTTACACAAACAGGTCTGTAAAAGTAGTATACGCCTCAAAACAATTAAAATCATTTTTCACACGGCGTATTTTCTAAATTCTTCATAAAACGTGCTAACACTATAATTCAACAGTCACTCAGATCCTAATTACTGAACTCTTTCCATCTAAAATCATAATTAGATTAGAACGACTTAAAACAATTCTTTGTTAAAATCTTTCGAGCTACTACACTTCAGATCTTTCACCAAATTCACAGGCGTACGCAGGATAAAAGGGGGGGGGCAACTACATTTCTGAGCCTCCTTTCCCATTACATTTTATTTACACGTGATATATTAGAAAATAAATAATCCACAATCTCCCAAATTGTCGAGTTTAAAACATCACAAAATAAAGAATTGAACATATTGAAGACATAGACATGTCTTATTACGTAGAGCAACTCCATCAAAATTTAATGAGGGACCACGATCCTCCTGCCCTCTTCTCTCTTCTCTGCGCATGCCTATCACGAGATTCATTCAGTGCAGAAAAAGTTTGCAAAGTGCTTGGGACGCGTTGCAGCTGTCTCTCGAGAGGAGGGACGGCCACCGTGAACAACGAGCGGGCCGCGCGATGGCGGGGACCTGAGCAACGCGGAGCTACCGGAAAGCTCCACCGGAAGCGGCTGCAGCGCTTGCGGTTTCCGGGGCTTATCGCGCGTGAGGCGGCCGCCGCTGGCCGCTGGCGCTCCTTGCATCACCGGCTCGCGCCTCGGAGGGGCCTTGCGCAACCCCCCTCGTTACGAGCAGGCGCACGGCGTTCGCTTCAATTGCGGTCTCGCTTCGCAGATCGGTCGACTTCCATATCCGGGCACGATAATTGAAATCAAATGCTTACCCTACACTTCAACTAATCCTCTCAACATAGGAAAGTTTCGTTTAAACCACCGCAAGATAATACGGCGATTTAATTAAATGCTGATAGTAAGATGCACTATGTATTTCTCAAAACTTTAGCACGTTTCCTAGACACCACAAATACACGTATTTCCTTTCTATTACTGCTACACTTGCTTCCAAGGGACAGTACAAAATAATAATAACAATAATAATAATAATAATAATAATAATAATAATAATAATAATAATAATAATAATAATAATAATAATAATAATAATAATTTCTTCAAAGAATTACTCTCGTCCATACGTGTACGTATGAATTACTATTCACTTTCTCATATTGATGGCGTAGTGCTCAAACATTGTATGTTCACTCATTGTCATTTTTAATATAATTTTTGGAGACCATTCGTTCATATCTACCTACAAAACTTGTACGTCCATAAAAGAAGGATCATGCTTTTTACCAGAAAAAAAAACAACATCGCTCCAGAAGTATCTGCACCTAAACAAACTTTGAACCTTACTTTTTCGAAACTAGGAATTCTGGACATACAATATGAATGCATTAAGTCATCGATTTGTAGAGCAGCAAAGGGGTAGGGCGAATTGCCTTTCACTGGGGTCCAGATAAGAATGCGTTCACTTAGGGCGGCGAGGCAACCCTAGAGAGGTTCCGGAGGAGGGTTGGTGAGCTTTTAAGCGCCACCGCACCGCCCCCCCTATCGCCCTCTCACAGGGATTGGGGCTCGCAGGATGTGATATCAAGGGCCAGGCGCTATGAGCCATGTCCTGCAGCCACTCCTCACTCAGAATGCACTCATGGCCATATTTTACCACTGAGTCACAACCTCGATTTATCACTAACACTAGGTTGAATAAATAAAAAATGGTATGGAACAGTGACAAGGCTCAGGCAAAACTCCTCTGCCCATGTTTTCGTGTTCGGATTACAGCAACAAGAAAATGAATTGTTTTATACGTGATGCTAATATTACATTGTTACTTTACATTAATTATGTGGGTAAATTAAATGAAGGATGGCATGATTGATTTAAAAAACTTCATATCAGTACCTCAAAAAAAGAGTTTCTATTATATGGTTTTTAAGTTCTCTCATAATTATTCTGAGTGAAAGCAAAATTTATTTGGAGAAGCGAATTCTGTGCACGTTTTCAAAATTCTGTGACCCCTATCCTAAGCGATATACTACTTGAATTTTGAATACATAAAGAAAACGACCATTTTTTGCAAGGATTGTTAACAAAATATTCGTTCCGATGTAATAAAATCTATTTTCAAGGGTAAATAAGCAATAAATTTGGGCTCTTATCTCTCATCATGTCCTTCGTCAAGGAATAATACTACCTGCCGCGACAAAAAAGAACGATAATTTGAATAACTATATTTCTCACTAAATTCTAGAAGACGTGCACAGATAATGAAGTCACATGTATGTCCAGAAGTGTATGTACGGTGACAACATGGAGAACGATAATTTGAATAACTATTTTCCCCACTGAATTCTAAAAGACATGCAGAGATAATAGTTTAATTTATGTCCAGATGAGTACGTACGGTGACAACATAAAGAACGATACTTTGAATAACTATATTTGCCACTGAATTCCTGAAGACATGCACAAAGTGTCCAGTGTGTACGTAGAAAGTGAATTGCTCGTCTCTAATGGCATACGGGAAAATTAACTTCTGCTAAAAAAGCAATATTTTGTTAAGAACACTTCTGTATATATGTTGCTGCAGTATTATTTATATAACAAACAAGGCAAGAGAAATTAGACATATGCGTAAGAAAATATAAAGCGTGGGTGATATTTTCAATTTTTTTAAATCAGCGATATTTTTGAAATCAAATTTGTACTTAAATTGCCAATACAATATTCCATTACTCGGGAGTAAAAATACCTAGTTTTCACATTTTGCCAACCTCGTTCGTTAGTATCTTTATTTGTAATTCACCTATAAGTAGTAAACAAGATAAGAATGGATTCTAGAGCTAAAAAAAGTGCGCAGATAATTCTCAACCATACGTCATAAATACTTGCTAAAGTAGCTACTGTATTCTGGTAAATAAAATTAAATCCATTCAGTCAAGTTTATAATGTGCTACGGCAGCAATCGCTCTTCTCTAGGGTAGTGGGGTCGGAATACTACGAACAATATTGCTGATTTCTCTTCGTGAGTATGATGTAAAAGGTGACGGCAAATATTCATGTATCCCATTCAATCCAATACATCATTCAAATTCGTCCATACATCCTTCGAATTTATTACTTGACAGTATCAATTATCTCTGTGTTTAGTCGTGAACGTTCCGTTAGAGATAGGGTCTCCAATGAAGTAATGTATTTCCTAAAAGTAGATGGGAAAAGTGCCACGCCTATCTGGGTGGGCGCCCACTGTCGTGTCGATCCTCAGCTTGTATGCGAGAACACAAATATTCTTCTGAAATGTGGACATTTTCAGAAAATAAGTTTGGCTATTTGTCTTAAGCACAAAGAAGCGAGATTGTTAGAACATTTCGTCCAAACTCTCAAGTGAATTTTTTCTTTACAAAAGAGAGGAATCAGATTAATATGTGACTTCGTATTCATACAAACGTTTTCATAAACACATTTGTATTCACCAAAAAGTGAGGTACCTCGGCACCCTAGGCGAAAATAACAAACTGAATGAAACTCCGTTGTTTTCCTATCATACTTCACATTTTACATCATTCATACTTTACTTATATTATAACTAGCAACTACCAATTGGACTTGTTATACGCGCAATACAAGAGTGTTTCAGGAAGATAATAACATATGTAGATAATATCCCATTAAAGAAGCCATTCAAACGCGCCAGAATAGCTTCCCGCTTTCTCCTTCTACACAACACGATACACTTGAATTTTTCCGTAAATGATACACAACTTCATAAAATTCCAAAATCCTAAATGATACAATCAAAAATAATAATTATATGGAAGTAATCGTCATGTATGTATTCAGTCAATGCACCACATTTTGGCATCCGATTCCTACGACAGTCGTCCTTAAGAATTTACACATTAAATTTATTAACACAGCGTAGATTTCAACAAAAAGTAACAGGAGCATTGCTTGTAAGACCGGTATATTAAATAAAAGCAATAAATAAACAATACACGTCATTCTTGAAGAGAACCACATATATGAATGATCCTTTATCAAGCATAATGTAGTAACTGTAAATAGTTTCCTCCACTGATAATGAGATGACTGTTACAAAATGGACGGCATATAAACTGGTAAACCATAGACAGGACGAATAAAATAATATATGAAATGACATTTTTACCTTAAAAATACTTAAGAACCGATAGAACAATATTTATTGCCCGTATGGAGAGAATTGGTGTAGCCCAAATGCCTAATGAGGGAAGCTTTCAGTGCCTCCCAAGCAGGTCTTTCTGAAAACAACACGTGCCCACATTGTTTAATTCGGAAACTGCAGCGCTCCATGCGCTGAAAGATGCAAACCTGTCACAAGTGCCCTTGGTGCAGTTCATGACACAGCAAATTACATGAAAGGTCACTCACGAGTCGGCACACTACATTCACGACGACATTTATTTATAAAGCTCACGTCAAGTTTGTCATAACAAGGAAGCAAGTTCTCACAACTGATAGTCCTGAGAGGTAGTAACATCACGTAGTGCATTCGTTATCACATGGACGAAAATACTTCTAGTACCTGGCTTTTAGACGCAAAGTAATGTTTCATTCAAGCCGACTCTATATTTGGTACACACAAATCATAATGATTACAATTTCAAATGCGATCTCGCCACATAATTTTCGAAGCTGCTCGACTAATGAAGTGAAAATGCAATAATAATCCGAAAACATACGACCCCTAATAAGTCTTTACTATAGGTAAACACACAAAAGTGTTTCAATAATCTATTACCATACACCAATTCCATTTCACACACCCTGAATGACAAACAACGAATCGCCTCATAAAGAAATCAAGAAACCATTATGCGAGTGTAATGCGTAATGTCCAGTCAATTCGTCCTTCACAAATGACAAAACCAAACGACACACGTAAACAATTATAAAAATTCTAAAACACCATCAGTTAGCAATGTATGATCAAAACTAACTACTCGTCGCTCGAAAAAAAAACCTGGTGACTCATTACAAATGTAAAGTAACAACACAAGTTAAAATTAATATTAGCAATAAAAACTATTACTTTCTACAACGTTTCGATCTCAGAGGCTTGAATATCCTTAGGGACCGTTTTGAGTAATTTTCGAATAAGTGAATAATTTTTTAACAATAAAAAATTATTAGTTTGAAATAAAGTATATATTTATAATGAAAAGTTTCGCTTGAATCAAAATTTTAGCGATCAATAGCTTTTTTGAATCAGTAAATTTAGACAGCCAATTGAGCTGGGGGGGGGGATGCAGGTACAACCCCTGTGCTTCTCTCCCTTGGATCCGCCACTGTAATTCATTCCGTTTCTTCATAAAAATTGAAACAGTCCGGAGGAATTTTACTTTGCACTGGTTCCAATACAACCCAAGTAAACAACACATCCTTCCTGAATCGAAGAGCAGAGCAAACAAATGCAAACGATAAATATTTCTCCACGAGAAGAAGTGAAGATTAGATAAGAGTAGGTTTCCTCAAAACCCCTACATTGCAACGTTCGGTAACGACTATACATTCACTAACGCAAAACCGAGCACGGTCCTCGTCCAAAGGCGTTTCCTCGATAGTGTTACTCCTGCCCGTGCCACCGCCACCGCCCACGGCCTCCGACCACAAGCACCGGCGCGGCGCGGCGCGACCGCAGGTGGGCGTGGCGGTGGGGGAGGGGGCACTCACCGATGTTCTGGTGGTGATCGAACGACACGAGGGCCTCCGAGTTGAACGAATCGAAGGACTCGAAGTCGCCGCTGCAGGCGGCGCCGCTGTCGGGGCTGAGGCCCTCCATGGCTGAGGGCGGGCGCACGGACAGGCGACACGCGGGAGCGACAAGCGACACTGACGGAGCCCCAGGCACTGCCGCCGCCGCCGCCGCCGAGGCGAGGCGACGTCACCGGAACCGCGTCACCCGCCCGCCGCGCCCCGCACCGCACCGCCCGCCCGCCCGCCGCGCCCCGTTCCACCGCGACCGCGAACCGCTGGACGTGCTCGACGGGCACGGGAAAGCGGAAAGCAGCTCACGCTCGGGCACGCAGCGCGCACGCCAAGGAAAAGGACGACTAGCGAAAGTGTTGGCGTTTTGGAGGCGCGGAGATCGGCCAAACACAAAAGAGGAAAATGCTTATAAACAAGATTTCACTGAGTGGTGGTCTCGTATGTAGAACAGAAAAGTCACTTTGCTTGAACACCAAAGAACCCTTCAGAATAACATGATCTTCCTTCTTTTGACATTTCACGCAGGATAATTCAAAATGTCTACTTGAAGGCTCAATAGATTATAACTGATGTATCGAATAAACGAACACCTGAACAAAACAGTTCATATAATCATCAACATGAAATATTTACTCGCAAATCGACATTTTGCGGAAATAGAGTATAGCTACTTGTCAACCAACGTTTAGTAATGCGTTTATATGCACAACGAAATAAAAGGAGCATTCCAAATTTTATTGATACTGGTAAAAAAATATCGATGGTGAAAAATAAACGCAACATAATGATACGTATTATTATTTATATCCAGCAATACATTAACATTTTCATAAGTAAACTTACTTCTTCCAAGTACTATAATAAATTTCAGTACATGTATCATTCAATTACATGGATAAACACTGTAAAAATCGGTTCATCAAGTAGTTCAAGGTTTATCCAGCCAAAAACCCTGCAGTTTTGAAGCAGTCGCATCACGCGCCTAGCATCCGAGATGAGTAATGCAGCGGCTGCGGCCGTAGCCCCTCGTATTCTGCAGCGCCTGCACATTCCTCGCGGAGCTCGTCGGCGCGAAAACACGTCGCACGCCGGGGTGCCGCGGGGGGAGGGGGCGTGTGGGGGCGCCGCAAGTGCGCGGCCTTGCCCCCCTCCCCCCACGCGGACATCAGCGGAGATCGGAACCCACGCGGGTGCACGTCTCGGCCGACCTCTCGCCCGCGCCGACCCACACGCGCACGCACGCACCGGCCGCGGCTCAGGCGCGCGTACGGAGCTTTTGTACAGCACTGCATGGTTTGCGATATGAAATACTTTTAAGCCCCTGCGCAAGAGCGGACTGTAACGTTAGGAAAGTAATGCTGCAAAGCGATACTACATCAGGATTATCGTATGTAATCATCCTACCGTGTACAATGTAAGTCACGAGATTACTATGAATGGATTTTTTCCCCAATTGTGGTGGCAGTGTGTGCTGTTAATTCTATATTTCCATGATACAACATAATGTTGATGGGTAGTTCTAGTCGAGCAAATGCGAAACACACATGTGGTAGTATTACGGGGAATTAGCGTTAACTGTCACTTTGCCAACCCAGCTAGGAACCAATTTCGTTCTTAAACTACGATATAGCGAACGTGCAAAAACATTCTTCATATGATACAAGTTACGTGGTGGGCTCTAGCGTGCACCATATCATTTAACGATGCATCACCGTGCAAAACAAATAGGCGCATAGAAAAAAATATTCGACCGTGCATGCCCTAAAATTTGGAATGACATCTGGGCCCTGAGTACCACCATCGGCTGCCGCAGGGCACCATCCTCTCCATGGGTCAAGCGTTCAGTGACGGTGACAGTTGATGCTCTTGGAGCACGATTATTCCACTCGCACACGTCGCCAATCGCGTGGCGCCAGTCGACCATCGCATAGCCCCAATAGATGCAGAACCAGCCCACATCTCCCAACTCGTTGACTGCCAAATAGGCAGACGGAAGACGGAAACTTTCTAGGAGACAACCTACCTGTGATTTCACAAAAACACTGTCATCGGCCGCGCTGATGCACATAAAACAGAAGCAAATATTCCAAGCAAACGAGCTGCGGTTTCGCCATAATGCCCCCGTTCCGGGATCCCGAATAGTTTTCGAGAGATACCTATCAATCTTTGAATATTTGGAGGTTGCTATCGTCCTCATTCCACCAGAAATTTGTATACAAAGAAAATTCGTTTACTGGTTTTCTCAAAGTTTTCCTGAATCTTCAACCTCTCGTAAACAAACTATTATCTGCTCATCTTACTGTCACTATCTGGCCTTCAGTAAATGTTGAGGTATTGAGTAATGAATAAAAAAAGTTGAAGTATTCACGTAATGCACGATCTTAAAACTAGTTATAAAACAACGAATTTTAAGAAACAAAGACAACCTGTAACGCTCTATTTTTTGAGCCGATGTTAAAGACTCAATATGGCACATCTGTAACACAACGCCATCTCGGGTTGTCAGACCCCAGGGTCGAAAGAATCTTTCCAAACCAACGTCCACAAGCGTTACACATTTTGACGTTACTCTTCGGCGTACTTCTATTTTTTATGTATGTTTCGAAAGTGTTACGAACAGTAATGAAAAGTGTGCACAAATCAGAATATGAGATTTTGCAACGAAAAAATAAACATACGGTGGAGGATGCGTGGTATTTCTATTGATTACCCCATCAATCTCTCCTCACATGCGCCACTAATTCATTCGTATTAATTTTCCACTAATGGATTCAACACACAGGTATAGCAAACCTTAAAAACAAACAAGCAGCTTTCAGAAAAAATATAACAATTTTGTTCTAAAAGTTATCAAGCTTCTTCCATGAAAATGGGAAACATTTACAAACCTGAGGAAAATTCAATTATATTTAGAAAGGTATTTCAATTTCCCCTGTCTATAAGTTGCACCATCTCACACTCGTGAACAAGGTTCAGTGCTAATTCTATCCAGAACAAAACTCCTGCACAGACGGGAATAAGGTAAACTTTACGTTACTTCTTTTTTAAATAGCAGAGCGTTCAATAAAAGTTGTGTTCCTCGTCCTTCGATCAGCATACATTTATAATGCTCGTAATAATATATACGATACTGCATACACTTATAATACTCGTTTTCGTTCACACAATAAAACAAAATTCATAAAAAAATCGGGTTATTTATAAAATCAAATTTTTCGTCAGTTTTGAAGTTCTGATATCTTCTTTAAATAAATTCATAGTATAACACATGCACCTAGTTATGCACAGAGTACTTGCAGTAATTCCTGGTCAGAAAACCTTATTGCAATTTATTTTGCAAAGCTTTTCCTGGTGCAATATAACACAGTAATTCAAGCAATTCAGGATATCGCAATTTGAAACAAATATATCCCAAATCATTTCAAGAGCTTAATACGTTAACATAGGCGGCAAAACAATCCAACTCTATAAAGCAATTCAAAACTTCAGGATAATTGCAAACTTATGTCAAGTTAAACTTGGAGGTTCCCCATTTATCAAAAGTGATATGGTTTTCTCGCAACGTTCGCATTTCACCAAGAGGAACAGCATTATTTGACCATCCCCGCAGAAGAACGGCAGCCAATGCAGGAAAACATTTTCCTCACTACGAGGAGGAGATGGAGCATGAACAGGAAAATTTGATTCCGTGTATATTCAGAGAATTTTGCAATCTGTTTTAAAGTGGAATGCAAAATAAATTCCTGCTCGTTTATAGAGTTCTTCATAATATTTAGCTAGTATATTCATCCACTCGAGAAAATTTTAGAGGAAAGCAAAATAGTTAACTGTGATAAATGGTATTTTGGTTCTTGAAAATCATTTTATTACGGGTAATTTCGTGTATACTGGACTTAATATATTAAGAGACATTATGACGTAATTCAATTACAAAACCATGAACCAAATACCAAGGGCTTGTTTGTAACCACCTCTAAGAAGACAGTGAGGTCGTTAACCTTAATGAAACGGAATGAATGACCGCAGAAAAACGTAGCATCTGAAAACATGTGCATTTTAAAGTTTTTATGTTGCACTCAGCCTATGTGGGTTTTTTGCCAGGAAACCGAAACTAATGTCTCAGTCCCTCATGAAGATATTTTACTTTCGTCACTCAGAGGAAGTTTGTTGAAATTGAAGAAAAAAAAAACACTGATACAACAGTCTCAAGTAAACTAGGCACTGGACTATCCCAGAAAAGGTTAGCGGACATTCTAGCAACGGCCAAAGTAGAACAGAGCTTTCCCAGCGGTAACGGAGCTGCGCTCTCCCATCCCGGGACTACTCGCTTGTTCCTGGTACTGCATTCCGCAAGGAAGTCTCGATATGGGCGCGCACGCAACCTCAAGTTTCCTGACCCCATATCTCAGGCCCCTCAATGGGCGCGTTGTTATCGTTTCTCTACCTCTTATCTTGAGCGAGACCACTCATCGATTTCAGGAATGCGCTACTCATCCCTCACCGATTTGTCAGAATACCTCCGGAAAGGTCGACAACCACAAGAAGAATTGTAAAGCAATAATATATATACAATAGAATGTGTAAATTATCGAAAATTTAGAAATATGGTAAAATCAAATTGTTTTTCACATACTTCATGAAATGACCCGAATAAATTTTAGTATACAAAATACAAGAAACAAGTAGGATGATCGGTAAGTATAAATAAAATGTGACAATATAATTAATGCAACTCCAAAACGTAATTCCTATTCAGTACTTGAGTGACGCCGGAGAATGCAGATGTGCAGATGTGCAGATGTGCGTATGTGCGGTTCCGCCACTCACGGCTAGACCACTTCCCGTGCACCAATCGAGACATATGAGGTGTCATTCGACGAGTCTCGGTCTCCAGATAGGGAACTGATAATTTTTTTTCAGATCCGGCCAGAAGATTTAAAGAAATTTTCCAAAAACGCGTGTTTGCGTGTTTTGGCGCTGTGTTCTTAGTGAGTGTGCCGAGAATTAAATCAACGCCACCTAAGGTGGCGTTGATTAAATCCCTGTATCCCGTGGTTATTTTCACTCCATAGCACCATAATTTTCTTCCATGAGGTTGGCACCCTGATTATTTACAAACCAGCCATATGAAATATAAATCGCGCGACAAAATTTGTAAGATACGAAGTATTTCATAGGTATTTTTAAAATAAAATTGCAAATTGCCTTGGAACATTTAATTTGGAGAATATGAACTAAATAAGAAGAAAACCAGACATGTGAATACAATACTAGAGAAAATATATTTAAGAGTGCAAAGATTATCAATTACTAGCCAAAAACTTATTCACATAAACATACAAAATAAAACACACAACACACAAAATTTGCGGCGGCGATGGTGTAACGGTTAGCGTATCGGACTGTTATACCCAAGTTTGCGGGTTCGACCCCGAAAAAATCCTTCGTACGCCTTCCTTCGGAGGGGAAGTAAAGCCTGCTGTCCCATGTTAGTAGATTTACTGCATGTAAAAGATCCTCAAGCCTCAATGATGCCTCTGAGCTAAATTCAAATCGCCTGTTCGTCGCCCAAGTAATACCTTGATTAACTTGGCTATCCGGGAAGCCTACGCTCTCAAGTAATACCTTCTTTCTCCCATGGTTTGTGAAAGAAGCGTAGCGAAATTTGCGTGGTCAGACGGAAGAGCAGGCCTCCTGGCCTGAGTCTCGCCACGTAAAATAAGGCACATTCAATTCAATTCAAAATAGTAACCTCTTGATGCTTATAAATAGTCGCCTTCAGAACACAAATCAGACTGAGTTTGTGGAGTTTTAAAATCTTAAAAAATTAGGGGACAAAAATGTGGATGTGGTAATCAACTCAGAGGAATCCAACGTAGTTGTAGAAGCTTTTGCGTCATAATTTTCCGAACTAATCGAGAATCTTATAATAGGAATAGAGAATAATGCAGAAGAACAGCTTACAGGTGATCATTTATGTTCATATAAGAACCAAAACAAAAATATGGCTGTGCTAAATTCTAACTATTCGCATTATTCATTCCTTCAAGTACTTTTTACAGTCATTATAATTTTTGAAATGCCAATTTTACCAGTTCACATACCGAATGGAGGTAATGTACAAGGCCACTGGGTGTTGGGAACTTTGGAACGGAAGTATATCATTAACAGCTACTACGATTCATTGGTAAATTCAATGCCATATACAGCAAAGAACATATTTGAACAAAGCTAGGCACGTAAGAAATGACGTATTAAAGACATTTTCAACACATGAAAATACCTTTAAAAAGTTAACAACGTTGGAGATGCCACAATCAACTAGTTAGAATTGTATTTTGCATGTGCGATGTAGTACTTTGTAAGTAAGAGAAATCAAGATCGTATAGCCCCTGGAAATGTACGTAACCCTTCGTACACACATGCTCTGCGGGACAGCCGAGCTCACAGGGGCTTCAGACGCGTTGCCGTAGCAGCGCTTCGCCCGACGCATCAGGGGTATTTGGCCGATTTAGGCGGCCAAAAGTCAAATTTTCAAATTTCATTCCAGACAAATAAAAAATACCTCATTGTAAAGCTAAAAGGTCAGGGAATAACCAGCTGCACAAATTTTAACGGCAGGCGCAACTTGTCAGAACTTGTCCACTTGTGAAGTGCGCCTGTTCGTTCTTGTCTCCCGCGCGGGCTTCAGTCTCACAGTGAATTGCGTCTACTGCGTTTCGATTTTGAAGTGAAGAGCCATGGAGACTGATGAAGCAGGTAAGTGTGTACACGTTATGTGTATTTTCGTACAGATTTTAATTATTTTAGTTGAGATAGAGCTTTTCAAGTTTTAATGAAGCAAATTTTAATTAATGTAGCTAAATTAGTGTACTTCCGGGGGTTTCCGGGTAACAATTTTTGGTGCAATGGAAGGGTTACGTTTTCTATTTTACAAATTAGTAAAAATTAACCGCGGATTCGCGCGGTTTTGCACGATATACAGCCAATTATGTACGAATGCGATTTACGGATTTTTTACATGAGTTTATTTACTTTTTAATTTCCTCCAAATTTCGTTTTAGGGCATTCGGGCATCAACGTATTTACTCGAAGAAAGTTATTTAACATGATGCAGCAACAAAAATTACAAGATATGAACGAAAAATTGGAATTTACAGAGAATTATTTGTTACGCAAAGAAAACTATTCTGACAAACAAATAAAGGAAATAAAGCATAAATTTTCATATTTTAAATCTGATATGAAACGAAGGTGGTCTGCAGCACATAAGAAAGAAGATGTGTTTGTTAAAAAAAATTGTGATTGGCTCAATGGCACATTTGAAATACCTAAAGTAGTCAACCGCCCCGGCAGACCAAAGAAAAGATTTGAAGATTTGAGTGAGAGAAGCAAGAGAAGAAGAACGGAAGATTTACGACATACGACAGATTCAGAAATACTAACTTATGCTACTCGGGTGACATTAGGTGTTACAGGAAAAGAGACGCTTCTAAAATTGTCAAGGAAATCACATGTTCTCCTAAACGAGCTGGAAAATACAAGAAAGCATATTCTGTTAGTTTAGAGGATAGGAAAACACAACTAACGACACTCAGTGCACTAGCTCTGTTTGTTGAAGCTGATCTGTCAAGGAGGCAATACGAAATAATTAGAAGCAGTAATAGGAAACTATATCCTTGTTATAGTATACTTCAGAAGGCAAAAATTGATTGTTATCCAGATAAGGAATCGTATCATGTGACTGAAAATTGTGCTGCAATCGATTTACAAAATTTGCTTGATCATACTGTTACTCGATTGTTGATGCATTTAGAAGAGGTTGTACAAAGTTTAAGAGAAGAAGAATGTACCTCATTAATGTTAATTTGCAAGTGGGGCTGTGATGGTTCACAACAGGCTCAATATAAGCAGAAATTCCTGAATGATGCTGATTCTGATGCACATATATTTCAGAGTTCTTTTGTTCCACTTCGACTAATTTGTAGCACAAATAAGAAGTTGATCTGGCAAAATCCAAAACCGTCTTTGCCACGTTATTGCCGTCCTATCAGAATAAGATTTGTGAAAGAATCCACGGACATAACAAATGAAGAAATTCACCATGTGCAAAACTCAATAAATTTGCTGCAAGACACGAAAGTGACATTGGCAGACAAATTGTTCTCAGTCAAACACACTCTGATGCTCACCATGATCGATGCTAAAGTATGTAATGCTGCTACTCAAACAACTTCCACAATGAGATGTTATATTTGTGGTTCAACAAGTAAAGATTTCAACAATTTATCAGTCAAAATACAAGTTAAACCAGAAACATTGAAATTTGGATTATCGATCTTACATGCTAGAATTCGCCTATTTGAAAGTTTATTACATCTTTCATATAAACTCCCTGTTAAAAAATGGCAGATGAGATCAGACAATGAAAAAGCACTAGTGAAGCAGAGAAAGCTACAAATCCAAGAGAACTTGAAAAATAAAATGGGTTTAATTGTAGATGTACCT